>BPTQ01000008.1:14081439-14210357 GCA_019973895.1 Chrysanthemum seticuspe
CTTATACTTTGAATTAATAACTTATAACTAACCAACTATGAATAGAATCAACTGATTACTAGATCTCACGCGATCTAATAAGCAACACATGAATTACGAACTGAAAAGAAACACTTGAAAACTAAGATAAGTATCAACCAATCAATATTCAATAATTAAGTTTCATATTCCCTAAGCAAACACACAAATAAATTAGCCGGACATGGAGAACATGCAAGCATACACACAAATAATCAAAGACATAATTAAATTAATGAAGTAAATACTTATCTTGATGTATAATAGGGTTTAGAACCCTAAAATACTGCACAAGAAAGCCTTGGTTCGGTTTTAGGTTTTTACTCCAAAAGACTACACACAAAAACTGAAAAATTCGGATTCTATATATAAGATTACATCTGCGACGGCGTCACCTTATGTTTTGTGACGCCGTCGTGTCGCCGTCATTAGGGTTTCGTCTTGGCCACGTAAACCTTGCGACGGCGTCACCTTATGACTGTGACGCCGTCCCCTTCAGCTCTGACGCCGTCTTGGCTGCATCTAGGCCGTCTGAGTAGCGACGGCCTATTCCTTTAGAACCTGACGTCGTCCCTTGAAAACATGCAATTTCGCCTCTGACCCGTCGCAAAATTCCTTCCCGACGGCGTCGCAGATATGCAGTGACGCCGTCGCCTTATGTTTCAGCAGCTTTGAGGGTCTCGATTCTGACTTTGGCCATTTTCTTCGTATATTCGCGCCTTTTCGTCCAAATAAGCATCATTCCAGCATTTTGCCTTCAAGATACCTAAAAAGTGAAAAGGAACGATATTAAGCAATAACGGATACAAAAGTGATCGAATAAGGGCTTAAATGACCCCTTAAAAATGTACCTTTTAAAACCTTATCAGAACACAATAATACAACCTACTGCATTTCGACCTAGTTAGTTTCTCAAGGAATTCCACTAAATTATTAAAACCCATCCCTCTAAAATCAACGTGATCGATAGTCTTTACTACACCTAGTGAATAGTTTAATGGATTTTTAGAAAATATCCCATTATAGTTCACGTCAATAGTAATGATATTGGAACTTGAAGATGACATCCTGTGAAAATCAAATAAATAATAACCATTTGTAATATTTGTAAGGAAATACACAATCAAAAACCATTTGCAACTTACCTGAGATATTAGAGTTAAATCACAGTTGCCGCCCTTAAATTAACCTATTGCCTGTCGCGTTCATAATCCATATCTTTTTTATATCATTTGTAATCAATCTAGGGTTAGTTATTATTTTTGGGTTATCATACACGAATTAAAAAGGTTAATGAAAAAGATCGTGTATGCAGTATATGCAAAACACTGTTTTTTTTCCATAAAGCCCATAAAAGCCAACTCATATGTCCATGTCAGCAACACAAAGTATACATGTCATCAACAATGGACATGTCATCTTTAAATGGCTAAAAGATTTGGAAAATTACATAAGAATAGAACACTTGTGAAACTTGAGTGGTTAAACATTATCAAAAAAAGTATGAGTGACCAAATCGGAACACTAATGGAAACTTCATTACTATTTGGTGATTTTTTCCCTTTTTTGTTTCAAAACTTGCATCCAATTTTGGGATGAAAGTGAAGGGAATAGAAATGGTACAACTTTATTACGAAATTGCCCCTTATTTATTTAACTTCAATTAAATATATAATGAAAGACAAAATTGTTAAATAACATTTTTTTTTCGTTACTTTACTTCCTTTTTTCTTACAACTCAATAACACTAAGGCTGGTCACAATGGACCGGTTGCCCCAACCGGTTGAGGTGAGGTGAAGACCGGTTGCCCCACTATGGGGTGGTCGGTTGTGTTCGGTTGACTAGCCAAAAGGGACGAACTAGTTTGCATACTCGACCGAGTTTAAGGCTAGCATGTGGACAAAAAATCCAACCGTTTGGGTTTAAAACAAAAAAAAAATTAAAAACTTTACCACTTTTACAACATTATAAATACCAACCTCAAACACATTTTTAAACACACAATTTCAAACACAATTCAAACAACTTCTCATCAATATTCATCATGTCACAAAGAAAGACTCCCATATCAAAAAACCGACGATCCCGACTTCCCCAAAATTCCCCGAATTTGAATTTCTCACCGGATCCACCGTTTGAATTAACCAATGTAACACCACCACAAAATCGGAGTATTCGTTTTCGAGCACCCGGTTTTGAATATCAAACACGACTACCACAACCCAACCAAATCAAAACTCATTTTACGTCAATCGTCCATATTTCCCACCGGGTCGTCCTAGTATCAATCAAAACCAACCACCAAGCGGGTCGTCATATCATCCTAACATGGATTTCTCCGAATCTTCCCAACCTAATCAATCGTTTTCACCACTTCATGGTGTTAATCTTGATATGGATTTTGATCATTTTATGGAATTCCCTCCTCAAAACTATACGTCTCAACAATACCCGACTCAAGATGCTTCGATGGGCCAAGGTTCGGGGCACGGTTCATACCACGGTTCTATTCGTATTGAAGACGATGTCGAAGAGACGTCACCCGTCAAATCAAAGAAGGGTTCAAAACGGGCAACAAAGGAGATGGGCAAGAATGTTGCAAACAAAAAGGTCGAACCATGGACAAAAGAGGAAGAGGTCGCGCATTGTAAAGCTTGGATACATGTGTCGAAAAATTCGGCTAGAGGGAACGCTATCAACCGGAATGGGTTTTGGGATGAGGTGATATCCTACTTTGAACAAGAAACTGGTTCAACAAGAACCTAAATAACGACCAAATGGAAGGGTAGGATTCGTTCTAGGATTGGTTTCTTTTGTGCAATTATGGATAATATCAAGAAGAATCACGGAAGCGGTGAGAATGACGAAGACGACTATGAAAAGGCTTATAACGAATACCTTGTGATTCACAAGCATGAGTTTACATTGAAGGAGTGTTGGAAAGTTTTGAGGAAGCATTCTGCTTGGAAAACTGTTGAGATGCATGCTTTCACCCCGAATAGTCGGAAGAAATCCAAGACTTTAGAAACCACCTCGGGATCAACAATAGGTCCTTTTAATCCCCAAGACGTGGATGATTCTGAAGAGGACGAGACTCGAGAATCACGACCAAAAGGTTGTGACGCAGCCAAGAAGAAAGCACCTGAGCCACCTAAATCATTTGTTACTACGATGGCCAAGAACTTTTTCAAGTTCAAGCATTCAAGTAAGGAAAAAAATAAGAATATTGAAGAGGAATACTTAAAGTTGAAGCAAAAAGAGTTGCAGCTTGCAGAGGCAACGGCAAGGCGAGCCGAGGAGTTCAAAAGGGAGAAACTTGAGCTCCAACGTCAGCAACTTGCATTGACAGCACAATCAAACCGAACACAAGATTTAATTTTCTACAACACACCCCTCGACCCAAGTATGCTCGCACGACAACTACAAAAACTTCAACAACTTAAGGCAGCAATCAAAGAACGTTACAACTTAGATTATTAGTTTCAGTTTTTAATAAGGATTGTAACGTCTACGTTTTATTAGTTTAAGTTTTTAATTATTGTTGTAATGTTAAGTATTTTTATTAATGAAGTTTAATTTTGTTTTTAAAAATATTTGAATTAAAAAATAAAAATAAAAAAAATAAAAAAATAATAAAAAAAAAATCTCAGGTCACCACTGTGGCAACTAGGTCGTCGGAGAGAGAAAGCTGATGTGGCAAGGTCGACCCAGGTTACCACTGTGACTAGCCTAACAGATCTATAACAATCTTCTTTTTTTTTTCTCTCCTCACCACTTTGTATACTTTCCTTCACTTTACTCTTCCCTCATGTAAAAAGTGAAGAACACAATGTAAAGAAAAAATAGATGTTAAAGACAAAATGCCTTATTAGAGTTTATTAAGAGGTATTTTTGAAAAAACAAACACCACCTAGCCTAATAAAACTTATTCCCTGCAGAAAAAACAAATCAGATAATCTTTTGTAAAAGAAAGTATACTACTGACATTTGATGTCAAATGAACTAGTGTGTATATATTTTAACAAGAACTAAATATGCTGGCAAATCAAGTGGTTTGTACATATAATTTTGATACATCTATTTTAGTGCTTTGCTTACCATTTTGCTAAAAGTTTGCTAATGATTACTATATTTGTACAGTACTATAAATAGATAAATTGTTCACTTGTGCATTTGACTTTATGCACCTTATGGCATGTCATGTTACCTTTTATATTGTTCTTGGAACAAAGATTTAGGAAGGACAATAAAGTTACATAGTACTCAAAGAAGACAGAACTACATACTACTATTGCAGGAAGCTACAAATAGAAGTGAACAAATATATAGAAGACTAGTCATACACAAGGATAACAAAATTGGAAAATCAATAATGTAAATTTTATGTTTACTGTTTTTCAATTAGGCATTATATGCTTCAAGTATCAACAAGACACAAAAATGTTTTAAATGTATAAAGAATGAGCAAACCTGAGATCGGTTATACAGAAACCTATATGAATTGTAAAAAAAGTAAACCTCAAGAAATGAACATTACAAGTGAGATATACTGAGATCCGAAAAAATATAGCGAGCTGAGCAAAAAAAATACTTTTTATATCACAATAGCATACGAGCTATAACCACAATTTCATCGGTAGCCACCATACGGTTGTTGACCATAACCACCACCTCGACCCATCATCGGATTATAATTTCCGGGCATAGCTGAGCCAGGTGGAAATCCTGCGACAGGTGGTTGTTGCATCTGAAATCCTTGGCCCATGTTCATTCCCATACCCATATTCCGAGGCTGCATAGTATTCATTCCCATACCCATATTCTGATGCTGCATAGCGTTCATTCCCATACCCATATTCTGATGCTGCATAGCATTCATTCCCATCGGCTGGTTTACAACTCCATAACCAGGTCCAGACCCTGGCCCTGCACCAAGCGCACCACCCACCATGGGATTGGGTGAGGGTCTCAAAACCCCGGCACCAGCACGTCCAATTCCTGAACCCGAACCCATCGCTTTACCCATTGTGATATTTGAAGTCACTGGGGTCTTGCTAGGTTTTTCAAGTCTTTTTTCCTTACGGTTTATGGCTTCAAAGTCGATCCCAATGTCAGACAATGGGTTTGTTTTAGCTGCACGTTCAAAAATAATTAGTCTAATTAATAATATCTATGGTAAAACAGGTGTTCACAAAGATGAAATAACTCACATCCAGATATGTTCAAATTAACCAGCCCGCGGTTCAATGTATCAGCCCAAACTGTGGATTTGGTTTCAAACTTTTCTTTAGCAGGTTGTTGAGGTACTAAAGCGAGAGCACCAGTAGACACTGTAAGCGGCGGCTGTGCGGAGCCAAAGGAAGAACTTGACTGCAACGGTGGCTGTGACTGCTGATAGATATTTGAAGCAGCGTATTGTGAGCCCGGAGCGGCTTTCACTTGGGACAATGGTGGAACCGAACCTTGAGGCTGAAAACCACCATAAAAGTTATTTTGCTGAACAGGTTGACCATTGGAGCCGGGAAATCCATTTTGACCACTTTGAGATCCAAAGCCAGGGTTCAACATAGATTGACCACCCTGAGCTGGAAAGCCGGGCTGCGACACAGATTGGCCACCCTGAGCGGGAAAACTTGGTTGTGGAATAGATTGGTGGCCACCTTGAACCTGAAATGCAGGTTGTGGCATAGACTGGCCACCTTGTGGAGGAAAACCGTTCTGTGGTATTTGTTGACCGCCTTGGGATGGGAAACTAGGCTGTACCGTAATTTGGCCAAATTGATCTGCTAAACTCGAGGGTAATGCGGTCGAGTTAGATTGTGCTAAGAAACCTGTTTCAGAAAAAGGTTGGTTAGGTTGGGGTGCATAGCCCGAAGGTTGGCCTGATTGAGAAAAAGGCTGGCTAGGCTGAGGTGCATAGCCCATTTCTGATGAGGGTTGGCCCGTTTGTGAGGAAGGTTGGATCATTTGAGAAGTAGGCTGGCTAGGTAGGGATGCAAAACCCGTTTGTGAAGAAGGTTGGCTTGTTTGTGAAAAAGGTTGAACCGATTGCGATAAAGGTTGGGTAGGCTGGGGTGCAAAACCCGTTTGGGAAGATGGTTGGCCTGTTTGAGAAAAGGGTTGAGAGGGTTGGCCATTTTGAGAAAAAGGCTGGCTAGGCTGGGGTGCATAACCTGTTTGTGAAGAAGTTTGACCCGTTTGTGATGAGGGTTGGCCCGTTAGTGAAAAAAGTTGATCTGTTTGTGAGGAAGATTGGCCTATTTGTGAAACTGGTTGGTCCGTCTGTGAAAAAGATTGATCCATTTGTGAAAAAGTTTGACTTGTTTGTGAAGCAAGTTGACCCGTTTGTGAAGAAGGTTGACCCGTTTGTGAAAAAAGTTGACTCGTTTCTGAAAAAGGCTGACTAGGCTGGGGTGCAAAACCCGTTTGGGAAGAAAGTTGACCAGTTTGAGACTGAAAAGCGGTCTGTGTTGAAAGTTGTTGACCGGGTTGCGCGGTTTGACCAGTAGACTGTGAGGGTCCAGTAGGAGGAAGTATATCTGCTAGAATATCAATGCTTTGGTCAAAGCTAAATGTCTCCCCAAACCCAAACTCATTATTTGACCCCGATGTTGGGGCAAAAGAAAGTGGAGCTTCAGTGCTAAAAGGAACGTCGCCAAATGGTGTAGTAGGTGGTGGTTGAGCCGGAATTCCATTGGTAGATGGGACAGCTCCAAAAGGACCGTCACCAAATGGTGTAGTGGGTGGTGGTTGAGCCGCAATTCCATTGGTAGATGGGACAGCTCCAAAAGGACTGTCACCAAATGGTGTAGATGGTGGTGGAGCTGAAAATCCATTGGTAGAAGGGACAGCTCCAAAAGGACCGTCACCAAATGGTGTAGGTTGTGGTTGAGCCAAAATTCCATTGGTAGCAGGGGCAGCTCCAAAAGGACCATCACCGAATGGTGTAGCTGATGATTGAGCCGAAAATCCATTGGTAGAAGGGACGGCTCCAAAAGGACCGTCGCCAAAAGGTGTGGCTGGTGGTGGAGCCGAAACTCCATTTGTAAAAGGGACGGCTCTAAAAGGACCGTCACCAAATGGATCATCAAATGGCTGCATAGATGGTACAATATAAGCAAAAATCATAAGCTTATAAAGGCAAATGTGAAAATATAAATAATAAAAAAATAGAGAATATATTTTAAACGCACCTGACTGGAGACACCTGTTGCTGGAGACGGGTCCATGAAGCTCTGACCAGGGTTAGGGTTTGTTGGAGGAGGTTCAGATGGGACTAGAGCCAATGCGTCTGAAGAGAAAGAGTCTGATAATAGAGAGCCAAACAAGTCCATCTCAGGGCCACTTGATGCTGGCGGTGGCGGGGCAGCTATATATTTACACAAAAAATTATAAGTATATTTCAACAACCTATGATGGGTAATTATTTAATTAGCACTAAACTGTGAGGTACAAAAATCTTACCTGGGGTTGCACCACGGGGGTCAAAGAAGTCGAACCCGTCATTTTCGTTGTTGGAGGTCGGTGTAGTTGTAGCGACAGCTGGAGGTGAGGGAGCTACAGAGTTGTTAGATACCGCAGCTTCTTGATCAGTAGGTGGAGGTGGTGTGTCAGCAGGGCTGCGACCCTCACTCGCAACGTCTTCATAACTAGGTGGGGCCTCAGGACTTTGTCCAGACAACTTCGATTCAAGTCGGCTGCACCAACACCAAAAAATGATAATTATTTTTTGTAAATTCTATTAAAGTACAAAGACGAAAGTTAACCCCATTAATAAGCCAGAGTACGAAAAAAAATACAAATAAGCCATCTTAAGTACCTTCCATCCGGAGAAACATCTTCAAATTTAGCGTTGCTTTCTCTGTATTGAAAATAAACATAAATTAGCATTTTAGAGGCCTAAATATGTAAAAACAGTTACAACACTAGCGGCCACTTGAATAACATAGCAAACAAGTAATAAGCATCAAACAACATGCTATTGGTATATATTGTAGTTTCTGCTGAAAATTATTTAAAAAATCCTAAAAAATTATTAAATCTGTCCAAGATCGAAAATAGTTAGCTGAGTATTTAACAACGAGAAAAATTTGACCCATTTAAAAATTGATTAGTCGATCTAAGTTATGTTCTATCTTCAAGGAGTAAACTTTGTGAATTCAGAAATAAAAAGGAAATGGGTCAAATGGGTCAAACGTTCCCACAAATTCATTTCATTAAATGGATTAATTTTCGCTGAAAAGTTCTATTTTCTAATAATATTCCGCTTCAGCACAACCAATACCAAAGTTACTCCTTTTGACTCAAACCAGCCTTGAACCCTGTACCCAACCCATCCACCCATTGTATTATCAAGATAATATACCGAGAAGAACGCCGACCGTCTTCTTCATAAGACCGGTCCATGTCTCCATCGGAGCTTCGACTTCTTGGTGGGCCATAATCACCATCTTTATAGCCATACTGATCTTCACTATCCCGCCCATATGAATCCCGCCCATAACCATTACGATCGTCTCCAGGACCTCCAGATGAATTCTGAAACCTACTATAAAAAATAAAAAATGCCATTCCATTATATAATGATAATTCCCCCTTTTAATCACATATATTTTTAAATAAAATACGGTTGGATAAAAGTTGACTAGAGGTGCCATTTTTTACCCATTTACTTATAAAAGGGTCGTGTTATGTTTTATCTTTAAATGGTCAAACAAGTAAAGCAAAAATAAAATTGGTCAAACCGGTCCAAAGTCTATTTTTAAATTTACAAGTCAAACATAATTTCACAGTATTTTGACACGTTTATAGACCAAATTAATGAAGTAAATTTGACACAAGTTTGGACAAAAAGTGTTTCGGGCCAGCGCAACCTGGCCTGACCCTTCTCAACCCGTACCAAAAACACCCCCTTAGACCCGCCCATCAGGTGTGACAGACATATTATTCTGCCAGCATATTATGCATTATAGCACTAGGCAAAATCTATTAAAAATACTCACTTGTCTCTACTGGCAGCTGCTTTTTCTCTTGTTTCCTGAATTTTATCTTTATCATTCACAAGAGCGATAAGAACCTGCGACTTCGTCCTTATATTGTTACCTTGATCCCTCCCCGTAGAATCAATATATTGAAAGCTCGACAATTTCTATCACAGAAAAAGAGCAATCTTATAACTACTTTGATTCTTAAATAAACAATAACTTAATGATAAAGTTCCAAGGCAAAACAAATTGTACTTCTATCTGGTATGCGTGTTCTCTAATATCTTCAATGACACGTTCCGACCCATTTGCAACCAAATATTCAAGAACAGTCAGACCCTTGTACACGTGGCGCCAGTTCTTCCCACTGTCACTAAGACGCTTCCAAACTACTGACATGATCATTTGGTATTCATGGCTGTACATCATGGCATAAGATTAATATATTTTAAGCAAGAAACAGAATTTAAGTTCCGCATTCCAAAAAAATGTTACTTACTAGTTTCGTGAAGCCTGTGCAATATCAGTAAGATGACTTCCATGCGGACCCCATGGGTCGTTGCTGGTAGCATCAAGAACCTACAAGACATAGGAATAAGTACTTAACAATATCAGTAATCAACAAAGGATTCATGCATACGATATGAATGAGGGAAAAAACTCACCTTCTGTTCTATTGAAGGAACTTTAAGTACTTTCTTATTAACACCTCTTTTACTGCATAATAAAAACACGAAATCATGCATCATGTAACATGAGGTAGCCATAGTTCATATAACAATAAAAGTCTTAAATAACTTACATGTCCCTAAACGCCTTCTTCATTTTCACGTGGACGGTTCCAAACCTTCTTTAGCTAAGGCACACACTTGAATCCTATATAGGTTCAGCTGAAAACAGAAGACCAGTACTGATTTCAGAATCATATTTAAATTCTTTAAACATAACAAATAAATAAACCATAAAACCCCAATAAAATCACATTAACATCTTGCGTAAAACTAAAACATACCCAATTCAACGACCACCTATATTCTTTCATAAACTATCACAAACCAATAGTATTAACACGTTTTATAGACTATGAGTAACCTAGTGCTCGAGACTAAAAACGATACTTAAAACATAGTTGATTACGCAAACCTTAAGATCTTTGAATCTACTCAGCTGATCTATTTCAAATAACCTACGGTGACATAACTTTCAAGAGTTTCTAAATTTCGATATCAAAACCAACTCAAAACTCGAAAAAGATAAACATAACAAATAAATAATCCACTAAAACCCCTAAATACTAATAGCAACACATTGCCGAAACTATAAGCAACTACTGCCCGAGACTATAAGCAATACTACTAACTAACATAGTCGATTACGTAAACCTTAAGATCTTGAAATCTACTCAGCTGATCTAATCCAAACAAACTAAATTTCGATATCAAAGCGCGAAAAAGATAAACATATTCCACCAATCACATAACTTAAAATCAAAAAAAAAAAAAAAAAAAAAAAAAAAAGCGCTAAAACCCCTAAATACTATTGGCAACACATTGCCGAAACTATAAGCAATACTACTAACTAACAAAGTCGATTACGTAAACCTTAAGATCTTTAAATCTACTCAGCTGATCTAATCCAAACAAACTAACTTTCGATATCAAAGCGCGAAAAAGATAAACAAATTCCACCAATCACATAACTTAAAATCAAAAAAAAAAAAAAAAAGCGCTAAAACCCCTAAATACTATTGGCAACACATTGCCGAAACTATAAGCAATACTACTAACTAACAAAGTCGATTACGTAAACCTTAAGATCTTGAAATCTACTCAGCTGATCTAATCCAGACAAACTAAATTTCGATATCAAAGCGCGAAAAAGATAAACAAATTCCACCAATCACATAACTTAAAATCCAAAAAAAAAAAAAAAAAAAAAAAAAAAAAAAAAAAAAGGCTAAAACCCGTAAATACTATTGGCAACACATTGCCGAAACTATAAGCAATACTACTAACTAACAAAGTCGATTACGTAAACCTTAAGATCTTGAAATCTACTCAGCCGATCTAATCCAAACAAACTAAATTTCGATATCAAAGCGCGAAAGAGATAAACAAATTACATCAATCAAATAACTTAAAATCAAAAAAAAAAAAAAAAAAAAAAAAAAGCGCTAAAACCCCTAAATACTATTGGCAACACATTGCCGAAACTATAAGCAATACTACTAACTAACAAAGTCAATTACGTAAACCTTAAGATCTTGAAATCTACTCAGCTGATCTAATCCAAACAAACTAAATTTCGATATCAAAGCGCGAAAAAGAAAAACAAATTCCACCAACTACATAACATCAAATCAAAAAAAAAAAAAAAAAAAAAAGGCTAAATCTTGAAACATATAACAAATAAAGAAACCATAAAAACCCCATCTTAGCTAAAACCAACACATACCCAATTCAAATCAGACCAAATAAAACTGACCCAGATGAAAAAATGTGATTTTTTTTTTTTTTCAAGGGTTGGTGATTAAAGTGAATAGTGGCAGATCTGTGATGAAAACTGGGAAATGGGTGTTGTTCAAGATTGATCTAAAGATGTGAAAATGATATAAAAATGATGAATTTATTGTTGAAATTTTATAAAGAATGAGATTTATTGAAAATGATGGAAATGGAAGGAGGGTTTGGTTTGGTTTGGTGTTCTGGTTTGTGAGAAGAGACAGCGCACCTTTGCAAGAAGAGAGAGTTTCTTGGATACATGTATTTTTTTTACTTTTTTTTTAAATGTTTTTATTTATTTATTTTAAATGAAATATGGCTTTTTAGTGTTTTTATTGTGGGTGAAATTATGCTTTTTTACCACATGCCAGTAGAGCTGGCAATTTCGACACGAAACACGAAAACACGACACGACACGAAATTAACAAGTTTCGTGTTTGGGCTTTTCGTGTTTCGTGTCGTGTTCGTGTTCGTGTAAGATGACACGATAAGATAACGTGTCGTGTTCGTGTCGTGTCGGACCTGTTATGCCAGCTCTACCACATGGTGTGTTAAAAAGTGAAAAATATGTGATTTAACTCGGATCTAAGGATATATATGCAATTATGAAGTTTGAAAGGATATATATGCGATTCTTTTTTGATTTAACGGAGAGGATCATGTTTAGATGATTCAAGGAAGTCTGAGTTTTTATTAGCTCTTAGGCTAGGTGCAATGGGGTGAGATGGGACCCCAGCTTCACGCGCCACCCCATTAGGACACCCGATGTCACGTGTGAGCAGCAGAGAAAAAAGGGACGAAGGGGTGAGCATGATGACCACTCGGCTATTGTGCAAATGTGGGCCTTATAAATGTTTTTATTCTTATTTATTTGATTTGTGAGTGTGTGGTGTATTTTATGAGGTACGTTTGTATAAAGTGGGTATCTTAATGATGGTGAGAGAAGCGGTGATCATTGTAGGTTAAAGATGAGGGGAGCGGTGATGTGAAAAAAAATGATGTGACATTAAGGTTGAAAGTAGGGGAGTGATGACCATTGCATGCAGTCTTATATATAGATATATGTCTTAACCGATAATTTTGTGGTTGTTTTTTATACTTTTTTTTAATCATTGCAAGATTTTCATTCGACGGATATTAAACTTTCGTCTCTTCTAAGAGTTTCCGATTTAACTATGTTGTTTGTTACATGAGACGTCTTTGAAATAGTTTTGGCCCTTGAATTGTACAAGTTAAAATGATAGCTGTTAAAACTATGACTTACAATCGATAAGCATTTTTGTCATTTTGACATGGTTTTTGTGTTTTCTTCTTCGTTCATTGCATTGCCTTGTCTAAATTTCACTTGGCTTGATAATTTTCCTTCTAAAATTACCTCCATAGCAAGGAGTGATGCTTTGTAGTGTTTTGGCTTCGGCTTTGTGTTATATAATCTGATGTTCAAAAAAAAGTTATTCCAAACAAGTAACGGTGTTAGCATTTGTTACCTTAAGTTACGTGGATGTTTCGTGTAATAATTGACATATCATAAGGACTTAAAATGTGACTTTTATAACTTAACTTTTAATATTCAATGTTTAAATTATACTAATATCCAGCTGGGATATAGTAGGTCTTCGTCTTCGGTACTAATGTCAAATTATTCTACTCCACATGGCCGTCAAAATAGGTGTCTCAAGAATATTCTAAATAATTTTGTCAAGGACAAAATTAGCCTTAAAAATTACAAACACGTGAGAAACTTTTATTACCAATGTGTTGTAAAGCAAAGTATTGGTTCTCTTGTACTACTAAATTTTAATGTAAACCTTTATAGGGTTGAGCGTCGGTCATAAACGACCCAAGCCGAACCGAACCGAGGATCGAAAACCGTGAAAAATGCGAATCGAAACCGAATCGAATGTTGTCGGTTCGGTTTGGTTTTGTCGGTCTAGGTGTATTTTGGCATGTTTTTGTCGGTTTTGGGTTGAACCGGACTGAACCGAACCGACCCGAAACCGAAAGCATGTAAAACCTGAAACCGAAACCGAACCGACGGGCTGTCGGTCTGGTTCGGTTTTAGTCGGTCCAGTTCGGTTTTGAACCTTCGATGCTCAGCCCTAAACCTTTATTAGTTTCATTTAAGTTTTGCTAAATTATTTATTACCACATGTCTCACAATTAGTGTAAGAAGACAAAAGTTAGTAAGTTACAAGACAAAAGTTAGTAAGTGACACACGTTATTAAAAGTGAAACCGTTACACTTTTCAAACAATCAAATAAAATATCTTTAAATAAACAATTATGTTTAAACAACTCAAAAAGAAAATATGAACTATAACTTTAAGACAGAGTGAGTAACTAATGTTACGAGGACAAAGTCACAAAACAATGACAAAATTTAATCACAAATTCACATATGACTTTGTCTTGTTTGAATAGTGGCCCAAATGTCTGGAAATTTTTTGTTTTTTTATTATGTCGATTGAGACATATAATGGAAGCTAATAGTTTAGCTGGTCTATGAAAATTAGTAAATTACAACCATAAGAAAACGAAATTCGATTTCAGGTAACATGTGGAGCGTTACGGCGTTTTATGTTCTTAATGAACATAAGCAATAACGGCTTAAGATTGTGCACTTATTATTACTCGTATTACAGTAGCCCGTTCAACATGTGACGCAAAGATGGCCAATAATGGCTTACAGAAACAGATTCAAGAATACAAAAACTTATCTCCCTCAAGACACCAGACAAATATACATATGTTGCCAATAGTCTCTCCCAAAAGTATTTGGGTCAAAAATAGAAAGTTTAAGTCAGCCCATTGGACCCCCTGGCATATCTTTCGGTTGATAAACCGTCTCCAAACATTCCTTGGCCCGGTGAACCTTCGACTGCAGATAAAAACTACCGTTTGTGGCATTCCGCTCAAATAGCTTATCATATTTCTGTAAAAGATTCAGCAAATATGTCAGCTGAATATTTTTTAACAATAAAAAAAAAATGCAACATTTGGAAACAAGAAGCAGAATTTCTTCATACAGGGGTAGAAATGGACAGGCCATACAGCTAAACATGTCAAACGGTTTTTGGTCAATTTCTAATGCCTAGAAATAGAAACGGGCAGATCAGAACGGTAAACAATTCAAACAGTCCCGTCAGTTTGTCAGGGATAGGCTACGGTCGGGTTAGAACACTTCGCAAAAAAATATATATACTTATGCATTATAGTCAATCAGTGTGCCATATATGATTAAAGTAAATGTTTGTGTTAATTGAAAGTACTAGCCTGTGCAATTTCCTCCCATGATGACTTTTCGGTCACACCAAGAATTTGTCTAGCCTCTAGTTCAGTCATAGCTTTGCTTCCTCTACGAACAGCATTATGTAACGTTTCTTGAGCAACACCTGTCTTTGAGGCATCTGCAAGTTTCACCACCAAAACTATATCAATAATATTATAAGCCAATAATTTAACCCTTTCCACTAAGTAAAGCAGTGTTGTTTGTATAATCCAATAGCTACAAACTAACACATGTTGGGAAAAAGGCATTGATGCTTAGTGCAAAGAACAGAAGTAAAGTGACACCACTTAAGGCACTTAGATATAGTGATAGAGGTGGGCCAGAGGATTGGATAGTAATCACCTCTGCTCTAAAGCAAATTATCTAATGTAAACCAAAAACAGACATTTAATATAGAACTGTATTTTTATTTTTCCCTCTGCGGTTCCTTTGTGATCCATTAAATCTTTCTTTCATCATAAGCTTCTTTTTAAATACGAAGATAAGCAGAGTATAGCATGGTCAAACTGGTCTGGCTTACTTATTTATGAATTTTACAATTACTACATTTATAAAGAAGTTGGTGATGAAAAGGAAAGAATATGACAGCTTATCAGACATTGAGTTTACACAAAACTGTAACAGAAACGCATAGCTTTTAAACTTCCTGACATTATAGAAGTATACCACATTTAGTGCAAAACCACAAGAAGTATACGTTCTTGTACATAAAATATACTATTTCCTAAAACTGTCACTATGAATCTCTGGGATCTCCTTTTCTATTATGTGTTCTTATGAAATGGAGAAACACTTGCAAAAATGTTGTCAAAGAATAAGGCGCGGCATTAAAAACTTACTTACTCTGCAAGGCCTGGCGATAAGCTTGAACCATTCCCCTAGCCAAGATTCCACCACCCAATACAAGCAAATTCGCAAGAATCCTAGCGGCCTGCATAATAAAGTTTAGGTCAAAATTACAGTTAACATTTCAAAACTCACTATGAGAACAAACATCTGGTGACTTGATTTTTGCACACCTTGTTTCCTATAAAAACTTAGTTAAAAATGTCTGAATAGCTTGTTCTTAAGACTATTTATAGGAAACAAGGTGATTGATTTAATGAACATAATTGATGGATTTAAAATCGTTAATGGTACACAACTATGATACTGAAGAAGCTCAGTGGTAATGCTTGCAGCCTATGAAACCGGGACTAACAGAAAAATCAAAGCAGGCTAGCTTGAACCATTCCCCCGACCTTATTTATTAAATAGTAATCTGAGATAGCATATGCTGTGTAACTAAACAATTACCAAAAAAAGCGGCGAAAGGCACTTTCAGATCAAGCCAATTGCTTTAAAAGCCAAAAAAGTACGATAGTCTTGTGCTAGCAAAAGTATATGGCTGAACATACACCCCTTATCAATGCAAGCTTATTTATTAGAGTCGATACATCTTATAGAAGTCAACACATAATTCAAAAATGTGGATCGCAACAATTGGCAAACTATTACAATATTGTTCTAGATGATCACGTAATAATTTCTCAATACACTTTATTATATCGAATTGGATGGTACTCTTCATTGAATTTTCATCTCAACCAGTTAAGTAGATAACAAGTACTTACAATGAAGGTGTGCAAAAATCAAGTCACCAGATGTTTGTTCTCACAGGCAACCAATTCGGTCACTTTTTAAAACAAGGGTCAAATCCAAGTTGATTTTCCACAGTGCTTTTAATGGTTTCCAGTCCAAATCAATGATGCCTAAAACAAAATTGGGTGCTTAAAAGTAAAAAACACAAATCCTGTTCTTAATTGATTTAATTGATTTGAACTGGAAACCCTCAAAGGGGTCTGAATAATCAAACAGGAAAAAGATTTGCAATGAAACTTGACAAATTTTGCGACCTTTGAGGACATGATCTGGTAACACAATCTTCCAAACTCATCATAAATAAGGTACGACTATAAACTTAAGTTAATAGATTAACCCAAAACAACCTACTACCGTCTTCAATCTATCAAATCACATTTTAAACATATGCCACATGAACAGCAAACTATAAACACTTATCAATCACCCAAAATCCCTAGACCATGTATATTTCAAAAAGAAATAGTGACACGCAGAAAATCATAATATAAACATATTCATGGGGCTGTTTGTTTTAGCTTATTTTCGGATTATCGGCTTATTTGTCATAAACCCATTTTTCGGCTTATAAGACTAAACCAAACACCCCCATAATCAAGCAAAAATCTTCATATCACGCCTAAATTAAAGACTTCTAGTGCATAGAGTGATTTTAAGCCAACTTTGAGCTACACCTTTTGCAAAAGCAAATATAAATAAGGTACGACTATAAACTCAAGTTAAATGATTAATCCAAAACAACCTACCACCGTCTTCAATCTATTAAATCACATTTTAAACATATGCCACATGAACAGCAAATTAAAAACACCTTTCACTGAAAAAAACCCTAAAACAGCTCTTTCAAAGAAGGAAATTCTTAATATAAGCATATTCATACGGGTATTTTTTATCTTATATTTAGACTTACTAGCATAATTTTCATAAACCCACTTTTTCGGCTTATGAGACTAATACAAACACCCAAGATCAAGCACAAATCTTCATATCATAACGAAACCCCAATATACCCAACTTAAACCTTTAGTGCCTAGAGTAATTTTAAGCAAACTTTGACTACACCTATTATGTAAACTAAATTCAGGTATTATGAATCAATTTAAAAGGAAGTATATGATAACAAAATTATAGCATACAATGATATTACATCTAATGAAATAAAAAAAGCGGATCTGGAACTTTAAAAGAGAAATATCAGAACTTGAACTTTGGAAAGAAACTTATATACTACGTATAAAATTTGCAAAATTATACAAAATAATAAATATGTCCATTTTTTTGGGTCCATTGACTTCTGTTTTTTACTATATATATGTGACTAACTATCTAAGAAATATCGTTTTAGTCCTCTGTAAGCAACTGGTAAATATGTGAAAAGAACCTACTCTAAATTTTAAACAGACTACAGAGTTAAGTAGAAAAAGGTGCTCCCAAATCAACGCCAATTGCTTTGAAAGCTAAGGATTGCCCATAAGTATGATTAATTTGCAAAACTATATAGCTAAACATTGCCATTACCAATGAATTCTTATTTTTTTCATAAAAGGATATATTAGAAAACTTAAGAAATAATAGAATGCCGGTAACGATTGGACCTACAAAAACAGCATTTTCTTATTAGGCACGCGCGAAATTTCGTTTTGCTTAAAATGCCTGGACGTGAGACTTTGGAATTGTGACTGCTGTCTATACTGTTGTTTTCTAGTAATAGATGAACACATTATTATGTCGTACATGATCTAATAGATTGTTTAAGAGGGCACTCATAATGAATTTTCATTCCAATGTTTTAAGTTAACTTAAACTTCTATTGAATGTTTTTTAGACCGAGTTACCAAATGTTTTCACTTAAGAGGCAACTAATTTGGTCAACTTTCAACGCAATAGCAAAATCCAAGTTAATTCTTCACATCCCTTTCAGTGGTTTCTGATCCAAGTTAATCAAGACTAGCAAGAAATAAGACCTCTTCTATTTTGGATTAAATTGCTTATAATAATTTGAACTGGATACCCTAAAAGTTTTCTGAATAATCAAATTAAGTTAGTTATGCCAATAAAATTTAACCATATTTGTCACCTGTTTGTCAAAGCATTTGGCAACATGATATTTCTCCTCCAATAGAAGTTATCGTTATCAATCTAAGATTGGTACGAAATTCCAATACAACCTACCACTATAAACAATCTGTTAAAACACTTTTTGTACATCCACTACATAAAACAACAATATATAAACGGGCTAATGGCACGATAATGTATCATAGTTGTCATGATTTACTTCTATATGTATCGAACAAATTTTTTTGCTATTCTATGTACTACACTTGATTTTATTGTATTTTTATGTACTTTATAACAGCTATGATACATCATAGCTATAGTAGCAAAAAATGAGGGGTAAAATCAGGGGCGGAGCCAAAAAATTTTGCTTGAAGGGGGACATTTTGAAATTTTTTAAAACTACATTACAAAATGGTTATTAAGGGGGGCAAATTACAAAAAAATTCAGATATTTTTAATAATTTACACTACAATTTTTTTTGCTAGGGGGGCACGTGACCCCCGGGACCCCTCCCTATCTCCGCCCATGGGTAAAATGGTCATAAAGTACACAAAAAATACAATAAGATCAAGTTTAGTACATAGAATAGTAAAAAGATTTGTTCGATACGTATAGAAAGAAATCATGACAACTATGATACATTTAGAAGCCATTAGCCCATATATAAACACCACTAATCCGTGCATTTCAAAAACAATTGCATAAAATAATATAACCAAGTTCATCGGGGTTGTTTGTTTAAGCTTATTCATCCGGCTTGTGGCTAATTTAGCTTTTTAAAACACCTAATAATCACAACTTTTTTTTTTTGGATTACGAGCTTCAACAAGCCATAAGCTCGTACGCCCAAAGAGGCGAGATTAGTATCTTTTCAAAAGTTCAATAGGCCATAAGCCCGAAAAATAAGCTGAAACAAACACCCTCAGCTTATTTTCAAACTTAAGAGCTTATTTATTCATAACCCCTTTTTTCAGCTTAGTTTCCATTTTCAAATCATCTTACCCTAATAAGCAATTAAAAAAAAACAAAATAAGCTCATAATCCTAAAAATAAGCTAAAACAAACACCCCCTCAGCTTATTTTCAAACTTAAAAGCTTATTTCTTCATAAACCCATTTTTTCAGCTTATTCTCCATTTTCAAATCATCTTACACTAATAAGCCATAAAAAAATCAAAGTAAGTTGAAACAAACACCCTCAGCTTATTTTCAAACTTAAGAGCTTATTGCTCCAGAAACCCATTTTTTCAGCTTATTTCCATTTTCAATTAATCTTAATAAGCCATAAAAATAACAAAATACGCTAAAACAAACACCCCTATAATCAAGCAAAACATGTAATAGATGATTAGGACATACCATGGTTGTGGTATATTACGCCGATCAACGATCTGTTAATTTTGATGAGTTTTTTTTCGTTGAGATATTGTTAAAAATTAGGGTTTGGTTTGTTGTGAAATTGGTAAAGAGGAACTTGGGAAACAAGGCGTTTATATTTTTACTTTTATATATATAAAAAAAATGGTGAATTTCATATATCCCTTTAAAATCACAACTAATTTCATATATACCCAACTAATCTAATAAATATTATACCCAAAAACACATTCTAAATTTCATATTTCCCCAATTTAACTTATTTTATTAAGACCATTTTGCCCTTAATGATTTCCACTAGTTAAATTACTCGACAAAACCACAAGATGTGCTAAACTAAAAGACCATATACACTCATTTTATTTACCTTTACTTAATGTGTTCAAACCATTAAATTCCAAAGAAAAAAATAACTTTCTTCGTCCTCGATTCATTCTAGTAGTCAAATCGCGCTAATGTTTGCTTTTTCCATGTATCAATTTAAGAATTTTCATCTCATTCTCTTGCTAATAAAAAACCAAAAGAGACCCATTCATATATTTTTATGAGTCATTTGGTCAATAACATGTAGCTGTCAACGTACTATAGGGTGTAAGCCCAACCACAACCCCAATGAACTCCAACTGACGAGATTAGAAGACTCCATGCTTCCAATACATGTGTGAGAAACAAAGTAAATAATTCAAGTAATCATGAAGCAATTTGGACCAAATACAGTAAGGAGTGAGATAGTTATCAATGGGTGAGAAGGGTTTTGATAAACATTGGCAAAGTGAGTTTTGGCGCCAGTATAATCTAAGGGTATAATGGTCTTAAGTTGAGTAATAGATGAGATTGGGTATTTGTGATATTTAAAGCATGGATTGGGTATATATGAAATTAAGGAGATTTTTAGGGTGATATATGAAATTCTTCCTAAAAAAACACAATTGGGTAGATTTTAAATTGATTTTTGTAGAACTTTAATAAATTTGGAATTTGGTGAAAAATTTGGTTGATAAAAAAATATATAAAAATATAAGTGTCAAATTTGTAAAAACAAAACTTAAAAAAAGATGAGGTAATTAATAAAACTTTAGTGGTTGAATTTTTAAAAATTATATAGAGTTAAGTGTAATATTATAAGTCTTCGTGTTTTTTAATAACTTTGTATTATAAACAAATATCCTCTTATACTTTATACCCTTTATACGGTATATTTTAAAAAATACAATGTATATGTTGTTTTAAAATAACAACATGTAAATTTGCATAAGATTATAAGTATTAATCTTTTTACTATATACGTTCAATAAGGACTCATTTATTTTAATTTTAAAAGTTTAACCTATGTGGACACGAGTTTACAATTAAAATACGGCTAAATTACAGAAAACGGGAATATAATTATCAAATTGTAGGCACGGGTTACTTTAATATAAAAATAAATATACGTGATTGTACTTATAACAATGACTCATGTAATTTTTATTTATTTATATAAAGATGTCTAGAAAAACATTTTTAAAAAACTTTAAAGAGTATTTAAGGTCAGGGACAGAACTTAGAAGGGACCGAGAAAGGTTGTGGGCCTTCCAAATTTTTTGACCCTATGTACATTTTGTACCTTTATAAATATGATTTTAGTCATTTTTAATACAAATATTTCAGCATAATTATCCCCTCTAAAATAAATACTTTTCAAATTTGACCCCTCCACCAACAACGTTCAAGTTCCTTCCCTAGCCTAAAGTAACCTTTGCCTAGCCAAGATTAGGCATGGATACTCGCATGCAAAAAAGAAAGGAAATATTATACTCTCCCATTCAAGAACTCAACATCAATCCAACAGATCAAGTAACCACTCCATCCCAATAGACCATACAAATCCTTTAGTACTAGTATTCCGTCATACATTATGGAATCCCAAAGATGATAATATCCAAATTTAGATTGCCTTCTTAAAAACCTTACCTAAAAA
The DNA here is from genome assembly GCA_019973895.1 of Chrysanthemum seticuspe. Classification (NCBI taxonomy): domain Eukaryota; kingdom Viridiplantae; phylum Streptophyta; class Magnoliopsida; order Asterales; family Asteraceae; genus Chrysanthemum; species Chrysanthemum seticuspe. The sequence goes on from BPTQ01000008.1 coordinate 14,103,272, forward strand.
AACCTTACGAAAAAAAACTTTGATGAAAGAAAAAAGAATGCATCACTAAACAAGGAATTTAATCATCAATGATAGCTAACAACAATACCATAGTGGTGCCCAATATCAATAAGACTTCTACTTTTTTGACACTCAAATAAAATGTTTACAAATTCTTAGATAATAATAATTTCAACAGAACAATCTTCCCTTATACTTATTATACAAAAACAAATCTACTATTTACTTCATAATTACATTTTTGCACGCATTACTTTTATCCAGCTAATGCTTTGACAAATAAATTTTTATAAAATTACATTTAAGTCTAAAATATGGATTTTCTCCTTCCGCAATGCGCGGGCAGTACATACGTTATACATATCAATTATTTTATGTTATCACAATCATATTATACTAGTTATAATACCCGTGCACGCATGGGGTTTTGACAAAAAAAAATTATTTTGTATTAATACTGAATATTTTGTCTTTAAAGGTAATTGCATATAATTATATAGTTATAAGTTTCGTGCACGCACGAAGTTTACACATAAATAATGTGGACACGTGTTTACATTTTAAATACGGCTAAATTACTGAAAACGAGAATATAATTATCAAATTGTAAGCACGGGTTAATTTAATATATTAATAAATATACGCAATTGTACTTTTAATAATGACTCATGTAATTCTTATTTATTTATATAAGGATATCTAGAAAAACATTTTTAAATTCTATTAAGGAGTATACTTTAACTTTATCAACGCTCATTATGTGCTATTAAACTTGCATCATGTGTACAACATAATATCAGTGAAATTTAAATAACAACATCAACATATTTGTCAGCTAATAAAATTAAATCTTGAGTTACCTAACAAAATTTTTTACAAATATTTTACCACATTCTAATGAATATTAATGCATAATGAAAAACCCGTGCATAAGTATTAGTTGTACTTATATCACAATTTTCATGGGCAAATTCTTATATGTGTATATACTGAACTAAAATGTTAAAATAAATTTGATTGGTGTGTAAACTTCGTGCGTGCACGAAACTTATAACTATATAATTATATGCAATTACCTTTAAAGACACAATATTTAGTATTAGTACAAAATAAATTTTTTTGTCAAAACCCCGTGCGTGCACGGGTATTATAACTATTTTGTTGTATACCATTTCCATATTACATATAGAGTATTTTGAAAGTTAAAAAAAATAATACTACCTCCGTCTCATAATAAGTGTTCAGATTACTTTTTCAAATCTTTTTTTGTTTAACTTTGATCTTAAATACTTTTATTTATGTTATACTGTATAATATTTTATGGAAAATATATAAATGGATTGTGTTTTAAATGTATTTTTATTGATATAATTTTCATCAAGTATTATATAACACAGATAGAAATATTTAAAGTCAAAGTTCAACAATAAAGACTCTAAAAAGTTAAACTAGACACTTATTATGAGACAAAAAGAGTAATAATAATAATAAATTAAAATAATAAAAAAATTAAGAAGTCAAAACTTGACAAATAAATTAGGATAGAGGGATTAATATTTTACGAGTCTAATGTATCTTAAATTTGTCTGTCGTATAATAGCTTTGTAATATTTCTCAAACTCAATATAGTGTGATTCGTTCGTCTTACAATATATTTGTGTTTGTTATATTTCGCAAGCCCAATATATAGTAATCGATCAAATGAGAAACAAATGTTTTTTACATTTGCACTTGTGAACGTTTTCTTCGTAATGATGTAACAAACATGAACAATTCATATGGCTTTTTATTATATAGATAGTTCTTAATTTTAACTCATGTATCGTTTCAAGAATCGGTAGGTAATCATAATGACCCTAGTGAATTCAAAAGTTCATAGTGAATTTCACCATGCATCTTTCGAACGTACCAAATATATGATCGCGGGAAAGTGGAAAACGTTGACAATTGATTGCAACAAGTTCGCAGGGATTGTCGACCAATATCAACATCTTAGTGGCGAAAATGATTAGACATGGCTAAATCTTTGCTATACAAAGTTCCAAGCAACTTGATATATACACAATTGGTTCAAACCTAATCCAATCCAATGGAGTAAATCTTCAATTCTCATGTGCATTACAAACAACTCTGTTTCCTTTTTATCGTTGCCATTATCTGCTATGAAATTTTGTCTCTCATTTGTTTATATTAACACACAAGGATTAAAGAAATACACCATTGGATCAAATCCAATCCAATGGTGTAAATCTTCAATCTTTGTGTGTTTATATCAACCAATCACATATCTCCATTTCATCTATATTAACCACCAACTTCACCAATCTTTATTCAATACGTACAATAGGCTAGTGTTGTGTAACCTCTCAATCTGAATCTGAAACCCCCCATCAATCTCAACCCCCAGTCAATCTCAACCCCCCTCCCCCACACATCGTTGCAGTGAATGTGAAGCTTCAAGGATTATTCCTAAACAGTCCCCCGACATCCCATAAGCGATGGAGATGGGTTAGATAACGTGGTAAAGGGACTTGTCAATAACTAATTATATCACAAATTTGGATATCCGAAATATGAACCCCCAGTCAATCTTAACCCCCTCCCCCACACATCGTTGCAGTGAATGTGAAGCTTCAAGGATTATTCCTAAACAGTCCCCCGACATCCCATAAGCGATGGAGATGGGTTAGATAACGTGGTAAAGGGACTTGTCAATAACTAATTATATCACAATTTTGGATATCCGAAATTTGCGATAACAGTTTTATATTATACCCATTATTTTAGCTACATTTTTTATTTTTAGATATCTGAAATTTCGGATAACAAATGAAGGAGATAACACTGCATTTGACTAAGCCAACTAGACAAATTGTCCTTGTATAGTTGTAGGTACTATTTTCGTTACCAAGATAAAGAACTGCAAATGACTAAGCCCAGGCCCAACATCCTAGCCAAAAAATAAAACAAAACGTGATCCGTCCCTGTTATATATTCCATTGTTTCCTATTCTCATGTCCATTACAAACACCTCCGTTCTCTTTCTCTCCTTGTCATTTTCTGCAATGAAATCTTGTCTCTCATTGGTTGAAACAAACATACAAGGATCAAAGATATACACCATTATATTTAATCAAACCAATCCAATGGTGTAAATCTTCAATCCTTGTGTGTTTGTTTCAACCAATCACATGTCTCCATTTCATCTATATAAACCCTACAACTTCACCAATATTTCTTCAATAAGTACAATGAGTCAATGTTGTTCAAACCCATAACCGATGGAAAAAGATGGGTTACGTAACTTGGAGGTATCAAAAGGGGTTGAGGTTGTTAATAGGATAAGGAAGGAGAACAATCAATTTACATAACAGGTAATATTTTTTCAGACTTCTGTTGTAAACACAATTATAGTCTTGTCTCTCATTGGTTAAAACAAACATGAAATGATCAAAGATATACAACATTGGCTCAAATCAAACCAATCCAATGGTGAAAATCTTCAATCCTTGTGTGTTTGTTTCAACCAATCACATGTCTTCATTTCATATATATAAACCCCGCAACTTCACCAATATTTCTTAAGTAAGTTCAATGGGTCAATGTTGAACCCATAGCCAATGGAAGAAGATGGGTTACGTAACTTGGAGGTATCGATAGGGGTTGAAGCTTTTAACACGATAAGGGAGGGGAGCAATCAATTTACATAACATGTAATATCTTTTCGGACTTTTGTTATAAACACCTTTATAATTTTAGGCCAGACAGTTACCTTGAGATCATTTTAGCTGCAACCAAACTGATCATTTACGAAATTTTTTATAAATTGTTTTTTTAACCGCACGTCCAAACACCTTGTAGCAATTTGAATTATTGTAGTTGCATTGCTTTTGTTAAGGCGCCAATTAATAAACTATCGTTCATAAAAATGAGTGGTTTCAATTTTCAAACAAACTGTGAAGTGTGAATGCAAAGTCGTTCATTCATGAAAGTGTTCTGTATTTTTTAATGATGCAGTTATATTGGCTCATTAATATTATTACTATATCTTTAACCTCAATTTTTGTTAGTTTTTTTTTTAACTATGTATCTTTCTTATTGAAGGTGGCTGATTTTGAGGCAATAGTTCGCTCTGGGAATCAAGTTGCAGATAAAGAATTTGCATGTTTAACCGAGATGCTCATGAGTCAGTTGCTAAAGTTGGACGAGATTGATGCTAAATGAGAAGGGAAAACACAAAGAAAATTGGAGGTAAGTTTTCATTACTTTTGATTTGCATACTCTTCTAGTATGTTGTTGATAATGTACTACGAGGAAGATGTGCGCTTGCCCGTGTATCTTGTATCTTGCCCAAGTACCCATTGTAATTAAAGTAGGCACTTTCAACCCATTGTATGAAAATAAATCTAAGGGGAATTTCGTAGAAACAATGAAACATGTTATAGTGTCAAACTAATTATATGTTTTATAAGTCGCCCAGAGTATTACTCAAGTGGTGACAGCTTTTTAACTATTTTGAGTAAAAAGAATCGGATCATTACCATAGTAAATTATAATGTTATCAAGATTACTATGCTAGTTGTATGAGATCAAAATAAATGGCTAAAAAGTTGAGTGGGTCGGTCAAACCCGACTCAACAAGTCTTACATTTTAGTTTATTATTGTGTGTTTTGACCCGGACACACTAACTGATCTCGAATTGGATATGAGATACAGTAGCCAAATAAATAATCTCGAAAGGTGTTATGTCTCATACACGAAAATATATGTGCTATAGGTTTTTTTAAGAGTAAAATTTTTCAATGAGCCATTTCACTACTCTTTTATGAATATGAACGTCGCCTATATTGTTTATCAAAATGAACTTTTCGACTTGGCGAACCTTGGGCGATAGCCACCCTTGGGCCAAACTACAGGAAAACCCTGAGCGAGATTCTGGGCGACAACCACCCTTGGGTGAAATTCCAGGCGAACCTCAGGCGAGATTCTGGGCGACAACCTCCGTTGGGCGAAATTTCAGGCGAATGCAAAATGGATTTCACTCAGTGTAAAGTATTTCACCTCTATTTTCCAAGTATTTCACGGTGCAATTAAACACATAAGGCATCATATTGTTGTTCTTGTAGCCACAAATGTTCAGTGTAGGCTTGTGAAGATGGTTCAAATATTTTGAGATATGAAGTGGGTAATTAAAGAAAAGAAAAGTAAGAGAATATATAAAAATAGATTCTATGATGAATATGGTTGTGAATTGGTCAATGGGATATGATAAGATGAAGGAGATGGTCCCCTATCTCATATGTTGATGTGACATTTTTTGCTCATTTTTGTAAACTATGAAAAAAAAAATTGTATTTGTAAAATGGGTATTGAAATATAATATTTAGGTAATTTTTTTATTTATTTTTTATAATTTCCATCTGTTTCTAGGATGGAATGACAATATGGCTTTACTGCTATGTTGTTGGCTCCTTAGGGTATTTTAGACATTTGAATAAATAATATCAATAAGTTAAGTCATGTATCTTAGTTTTCATAGAATAAAATCAAACGAAGTAGAAACATTAAATTTTTTTCTTTTGATTCAGGTGTGTCGTGTTCAAATACTTGTGAAAATATTGGATAAGCTCCATGAATAAGACGTGCCAATTTTTTTTTTTGGTATTATGTTCCATGAGTTACAATATATGGCCGTTTATGTACCTTTATTTCTTGTTGAGGTGTAGTTTGGTGAAATCGTGAATGTTCGTTTAGTCTTTGTAATGTTTATCACATTTTATGTTAGTCGATTTACTTGTTCTTAATTATTGAATATGAGACAATCAGTTTTAAATGCAAATCCAAACACCCTTTCAGATTGATGTGTCATGTCTCTAAGTATTGTTATTCGTAGTGAATTAGAGAGTCAGTTCTTCAATCTCTTAGTTATATTGTTTGATGGATGGATATATCAAAAGACAAATATACAATGGTTTTGTTTCATTAATGTGGTTTTGTATGAATAAGTCTTAACCGTTTGAAATAAGTCGATATGGGCAAGCAAGTTGATGGATGACGAGATACAAACAAAACGTACTAGCATAAAATAAACATCGACTATTTCCTTACATCATGAACCGGGACAATTAAGGAAGAGGGGATCAAAATTTCCTTAAAAACTCAATTATGTTCTTGTTGATCTCATGAGGTTTCTCTTGGTTAATGAAAAGGAAGAAATTAGCGAGAAATTTGTAGAAGTGTGTTGGTCACGAATGTTGCTTCTAGTGAGCATCGTACTAGGATTGTAGTGGGCTGGGATCCGGATTCGATTGATGTTATGGTTTTGGAACAACCAAATTATTCACCGATTTTGCAAAATATGTAATGGTGGAAATAGCTTCCCTTGCTCTCTTCTTTATACTCAAATTACTACTTTTGGTTGGAAGTTATTGTGTAAAAACCTTAAGAAATACAGTAGTTTTGTCTTTGATAAGCCTTGGGTCATTGTGGGTGATTTTAACGCTACTTTGGATCCTTGTGAGAATTCTACTGGTAGCTAAAAATTTAAGACATATTTTAGGAAATGTGCTACTGATATTGATGTTGAAGATATTGGGATTACGGGCTTTAATTTTACGTAGAATAAGAAGTCGGGTAAAGTTAATGGTGTTATGAAGAAGCTGGATATGTATTGTAGAACCATTAGGAGTATGGTTTGCCATTTATACGCTTTTCCTATGTTGTGTAAGCCTAATTTAGATGAAATGAGGCTTTAGTAACTGTGAAACATTCAACGCCTTTAATAGTGATGGTTACAACCTGAAACAGAGGACAAACACATCCAAACACTATATCCTACATCACATTTTATGTTAGTCGATTTACTTGTTCGTAATTATTGAATATCAGACAATCAATTTCAAATGCAAATCCAAACACCCTTTTAGTTTGAAGTGTCATGTCTATAAGTATTGTAATTCGTAGTGAATTAGAGAGTTCAGTTATTCAGTCTCTTAGTTGTATTGTTTGATGGATGGATATATCAAAAGTAACAGGAAACAGAGGTTATCTGGTTTTGCAGTTTGATCCAAAGGTGTATAAAACCTTCTAATTTGCAGTTCGTAGATTATATCTAGTTGTATAAAAGGCAATTGTTTAATACATAGTCATAACAAATTTGTTATACCTCATATGGAAGTTCTAAGTTGCGCATAAAAAGTTTCAGTTTAATAAACTAGATGGATTCATTATGTGATTTAGTTCCAAGTTTGGTTCAATATACCGATTTTTGATTTTTCGCAATTCACAATTGTTTGTCATATGTTTAAGCTAGTGCTACCCTAAAATTGTATACTTGAAGCATGCATATCAGTTCATTTGCATGTTTTCTAAAGAGAGTATATATAGAGAGAATTGAAGATATAATTTGCATGCTAGCTATTTGAAGACCAAAAGGCTTCGTCTAAATAAGTAAAGGACTAAAATACACCGTTGGTCCCTAAACTTGTATCGGAGGATCGCGATGGGACGAACCACGCACTTTTCATCGCGACCGGTCCAAACAGTACCCATTAAATGCCAGATTCGTCCCTTGACCAGAATTGGGACAGTCAAACCGAGGGTATTATAGACCATTCACTTTTTTGACCCAAGCTAGTTAAAATGTAACCCAACCTTCAACCATATATGTATGAACGAGCAAGAGTGAACCCTAAAATACAATCAACACACATTCTTCCCAAAGCAAAAAGAAAAACAATAATGGCACAAAACGATAAGGGGAAGGGTTTGTTGAGTTCGTTGAGGAAAGCAGACTGCGCAAATGAAAAGCGTTTGGGTGTTAAGAAGGAGAAGGAATAGGATGACATCTTGTTATCAAAGTTTAACGATTTGGGAGAAAGGATTACAAAATTGGAAATTTTGTTTAAATATCTTAAGGAAAGGAAGGAAAATAAGGAAAACGATGATAGGGAGAGTTGTGGGTCGAGCTAAGTGTATGTTTAGATGATAGTAAACATTTGTAGTTATTGAAATCGATGAATAAAATTTTATGATCTTATTTAATCATTGTGTTTGAAATCGTTTTGCATATCTTAATAGGTTTGACTTACCCAAGTTACAATTTGTTGGTTTTCATAAGTTTGTTTGACTTTGGTAAGTCAAAATTCAAGATGTTACAATACACAATTGTCAATACATTGTTGTTTACTGCTAAAGCGTTTGCCTTTTGAACCCGTGTTTTGAAACCACTGCCTCTAATTTTTCTGATACGGGGGTGTTTGGTTTTGCTGTAACAGCTTTTGCTGATAAAATGGGCCGTTTGGTTTAGCTGATACAACCGGATGTTTTATTTGATACATTATGATTTAGTGCCAAAGTATTTGCATTTTCACCATATCTTTTTAAACCATTGCCTTTGCTTTTGCTGATACAAGGGGGTGTTTGGTTCTACTGATTAAAGTTTTGCTGATACAAGGGCCTGTTTGGTTTTGCTGATACAAGGGCCTGTTTGGTTTTGCTTATACTAATAACACTAAAATACAACCCATATCACAATACAACAGATTAAACAACACATAACCCAAATGATATTTTATCATTAATAAATTCTGTTAAACATCATAACCAACTACATCAAATCTAATTTACATACCATTTTTAGCAAAACTATCACCTAAAAGACGCCTTTATCTACCCCATGGAAAACCAAAAATTCAGGCATTATGTTCAGCCATTTTCTTAACAAACTCTTGGTTGAACCGAATACCTTCATCTGTTTGACCAACAATCTGTATGAGTTGGGCAAGTTGGTTTGTGTGCCTAGACTGGATTTTGTTCAGCGCATCCACACAGTCAAGCACAATTCCACAAGGTCCCAGAGCTTGATTCTCTTGTATCAGCTCCCTACGGTTGATGATTCCTGTCTTCAGATGCTGGCAGCACTGAAGAAGTAGCTTCCTTAGAATCCCTTCTTGGGCAGCCTCATCTTCAAACCAGATAGCCATCCGATCATTAAGATTTGGCGAATCAGCCACCTCCATGAGTTTGTTTAAAATGGGGAAATCTACCATTGGAAAGTTGTGTGTGTGTGGAAAAAGTGGTAGATGAGTATCTCGTTAGTTGTGCACTAGTTAATATCGTCTCTGGTAAGAGACGGTGAAGGGTTTAATAGTTTCCTTTATTTTACACTCGGTCCCTGAATTTGTGTTGGTTGCCGTTGTCAATTTGTCACACTTAAAACTCCCGCCCAATATTCACTTTAGGATACACAATTGGTCCCTCAAGTTGCCAACTTCCGTAAAACCATTAGAAGTTTGACTTTGTTAAGTCAAACTTCTAAAACATGTCAAATTATCAATTCACTCCAAAACAAATATTTAGTAATGGTTTTGCAATATTGACTTTACAAAGTCAAATACCATTGTATATATTATTGAACATTCCAATAGCCATCCTCATCATCAAACTTCAAATACCATTATGACTTTTGCACTTAATGTTCCAAAGGTTTTCAATCCTTCTGACATTACAACTCTCGTTCACAGTTAACCCATTCAACATTTTCAAGTATTGACTAACTAAAGTAAAGCGGAAATGCAGTTTTACTTGCTGCAATCAAATAAAAATGCTAAATGAAAGTTTGACTTTCGAATGTCAAACTTTCATCACCTAGAATACGCACAAACAACAACATATGAACAATCTAATTTTAAGCAAACCATATAACAATTACTATACAAAATTACTAAAACTATTTTGAAACATTAATTGTCCAAGGGTATTCAACCCAAACTTAAACTACAACCAGTCAAAGAAATCTACCACGGCTGTGGGGGAAGCTCGGGGGAGTTTCAACAGCTTCTTAGCCAACTCCCAGTTGTTCCTGGTATTTTCATTCCCATCATGACTCCGATTGCTTTGCCTTATATTGATTGTCTTAATCGACCGGGAACACGCAAGTATACACTTTATTAAAGTTATTTCATGCTCTGATCTGGGAAAAGCTCGAAACACCACCGTCTGAAGTTGCCCATGGCTGAATGTGTTTCTATCTACAATAGTGGAAAAATTGGGCAAAGGTAGATCACTAAGCGTGTTTGCAGCCTGAAAAATCAAATAGTGTTGAGATACACAAACATGGCAATTTATGAATGTTTTATTTGATACATATTCATTACATCATTACACTTACTCTCGTATCCAGCATTTTCAAATTCGGAGATGACCGAATCATTCCAATGGTGAACGCTACCATAACACTATTCCCAAAATCGACATCGGACAGCTTAAGGTTAATCAGGGAAACAAAGGGCACCTTCATCCTAGGATTAGCTTCATGTATCAACTACAAGAAGTTTTACAGATTAAATTTCATTACTGTTACACATCTCTATAACATTATAAGTTGTAAAACTGAAATTGTTCTTACCGTGCAATCACCAAAATCCAATGTAAGGGTCTCAAGATTTTGAAGTCTTGTCAAGTGAAAGATATCGGATGTTGTGATTGTGGTCACAACATTATAACGACCTAATGACAAATGTAACTTCTTCAAATTCCCAAGTTTTGCAATATCCCATAGTCTCATCTCGTTAGTACTAGGACGATTCATTTTAAGAGACTCAAGTGAGGGACAACCAGCAATAAAGTCCCAAACTGTACCGCTTAGAAAATTGACATGAATCAATTCTAGGCTCAGTAGATTTGGATAGCCATGAAAATATTCCAAAGTAGCCATAGCATAAACATGAAGTACCAGATGTTTCAACTCACTGCGAGAGTAAAGTTGGGTTGGGAACGTAACTGGGTCACCATACCAGTTTGTAATAATCAGCTCCTCAACTCCATTGTCAGCCAAAAACAAGAGCCACTCATGAATGTGTTCATAATGAAAGTTGTCTATTCCAATAATTGATCTTGGCTCTACAGCAAAGACAAACTTTCTTATTGGACCCATAAGCCGATTTAAGAATCTAGTAACAAGCCTACCATCAAACTCGTATGTTAAATAATAAAAGAAATCCTCATCAAGTATGACATCGGTGAGCAAAGTCCACTTAGACCTCCAGTTTCTCGCTAAACTAGAGGTTCTCACCGCTTCTAACAAAGGCAACCGATTCAAAATGTTAGTGATCACTTCATCTGGCATGTTGGTAAAACGATCGATCGACATGGTTTTGTTGGAAGTTGGGTTGGTCTTTTGAGTTCTGGAAATGAGGATTTATATTCTTGATTTCGATTTGCAGTTTATCTTTTCTGGATAATGTGGTTTTATGTGATTGGCAAAGTTGTTTGTTGGGTGGGTGTATTTGTTCCCGCGAAATTAAATGCAGCGTATCAGGGAAGAAACGGCTAATATCCATACTCACAATTGGTCCCTGGGTTGAAGCTTGGGTGAATGGTCTATAATACCCTCGGTTTGACTGTCCCAATTCTGGTCAAGGGACGAATCTGGCATTTAATGGGTACTGTTTGGACCGGTCGCGATGAAAAGTGCGTGGTTCGTCCCATCGCGATCCTCCGATACAAGTTTAGGGACCAACGGTGTATTTTAGTATAAGTAAAGGGAATGGGGTGCTTCGTGGAAGACTATAAAGAATAATGTAAAACTTAAGATGTCAATCTTAAAGGTTAAAAATTCCTTTAATGTCAATGAAGTATTCCAATTATGGGTATTGAAAAAAGTAATTGATATATAAGGTAGAGTTGGTGAGCCATGAAAGATGGGCTACCTAATCTACCTTAGATGGGTCAAAAGATTATGGGAGTGTTTAGCTGAAGGGCATTGTAGTAATAAGGGTATGCGGTGTATGAGTATGAACTTGTAGTTTGAATTGGTGTGGTGATAGCAAATGGCTATTATCTTGAGTGTTGTCTTTCTAGCATCAAAGAGTCTATTTCTTCATTTTGTTGGTTTGTTGGGGACAAGACTCTTTATGCCTAGTCATGACTAACACTCATACGATAGTTTCCTGCTATGATGAATCTTAAATGGTCTCAAGAATAAGATGTCATGAGATTGATGTTTAAAAGGCATGTTTCTTAATCAATATAGCAAAGTCTGACTGAATATTTCAAATTATGAATTGGTTTAAACCAGATGATGAGGTTCAATATAAAGTCTGTAAATTCATGGTTTTTAACCAAGTTCTTTGATTTTGATTGTGATATTGAGGTCAAAGATATGTAGTTCATTTCAATGGCCGACCTTGTACCTTGTAATGCTTGAAGCTTACATTTGGGGTGTACTCCATACCTTCAGTAGGCCTAGTTGGTAACTAAAAGTTGTGCAATATATCTAAAGTGTTGAAGTGAATAACCATTTCAAAAAGTAGGTTTCCTATTGAGAAAGGTATATGAACTAGGTGGGCAGTGCAAGTTGCTAAGAATAAAGAGTCGTCAAAGATGAGACTTCTTGGTCCTAGCATTGCACTGCCAAAGGAGGTTAGGCTGGTTCACAATAGCTTGGACTTGCTGTTTTGATGATGTCGTTATGCCTAATGTCTATTGTTATATTAGTTAGGATGTAGCTACTATTATAACATCAAACATGAAGCGTTAAAAGAAATGTAGTTAGGCTATTTAGTCCACCCAATTGGTGATGACGCTCTGTCATAAATTCTACTAATGACCTGATGGTAAAAACTTCTATGTCGAGCTTTTGAAACGTCGTCCTTCCCAATGTTAGGTTATACTTGAACGTGGATTTAACAATGTGGAACTGTAACATGATCTCAACAATTCTGCTAACTCTATATGAGGATATCATTGCTGTAATGACAACAGGGTTAGATGATGGTATTAAGGTATCCCATATAATGCTTCACGATGGGATACGTTGTTAGTCCTCCATAACCTTGCTACCACTTTTTGTGTGTGATTGTCATGATTAGATCATGTGAATACTTCCTACTTGTTCCCTAAGGATGTCTTTTGTTAACTGATTGATGTTGCTTACCATGGGGTTGTTTATCAGGGTGAGAATGTATGTATGTCCATATGATGGAGTTAGCGTTGGGGTGTTTGGCATGAAGTGTCTAGGGTAAGGTATACTAAGGGTAAGGTTTTGCTTTCCATTTATGAGTGTTTTAGTGTATGACCTGACTAGGTGTTCATTTGTAGTAGGAGCTTGAGTTGGGCGTTGAGTAGGGTAAGTGCTACTTTGAGGGGATGGGCTAGATAATGGTGTCAAAGTGTCTTTTTGGATTAGGCTCATAAATATATTACCATGAGGGTTGTAACTAAGTAATTGTGTGACCTTAAGTGATGGTGTGACTTGACTGCTACATATGTGGTAATGCATAAAATGGTAAGTAAGTAGGAATGCGTTTACATGAGAACTATCCAACCGTCTTGTTACGAGTTGTTCCAGGTAAGTTGACGCGGTGTGATGCGACCTGGATGTTATGAAGTTCCCTTCCTTGACACCAAATGGTCTGACTTGAGAAGACGACGAGTGCCGTATGCAAGTTAACATGGTCGTTTGTTGCATGTACTTCCCTTGATGATCTTCTTATGAGGTTTTTAGCTGTCAGTTGTTCCTCGTTCTTGAGTGTTTGTTGAACTTCTTCTATGTGAGTGAGGTGATCCACCTGGATGGGTCCGAGGTGGTCATTTTTTAGGGGTTGTTCACCAGACATGTTTGGTTAAGAAACTTGTGTAAGAAGGATTTTTTTAAAGGTTTTTGAGTGTAAAATGAGTGAAAATAGGTGAAAATTTGCGAGAAATTTGTGGCTATTTCGTATCATGTCCCCATGAATGGCGACATGCTTACGTATGATATGTAAATCGGTATTAAAAATGGGTTGGGATGGTTTTGTTGTTTGGTTTCTCGTGTTGAACGGTAAGGACCCGATGAATTGATTGAGATCAAGAAGCTCGCGTAACACTTAAACAAAGACCATTTGAGACTGCATGTGAGGGGTATTTGCCCAAGTGAGTGAAAACTTATGAAGCTGTGTTCGAGACCGTCTATTTATATAGAGACAAGTATAGTTTATAGATAAAAGAGATGATCAACAGTTGTGTAGAAGCCAAGTGTTAATCATCTGAAAAGCAAACAAGATACACATGTGACTTTTTTCTTGACTCGTACAAAGTGGTGCTTGTCGTGCTTTCCCACTGTATGATGTAAGATAGTACATCTTAACCGTTATGACAGTTGGAGAGAAGTAGTACTATGCGTTCAGCGTAACCTGGTCGGTTCCGCCAGGCTAAGTAAAACATTGAATTATAGCACGATTTGTTTATGACCTTGATTCGTGCTTATATTTAGGGGAAATGCTACAACCACTCATACTTTACAAAGAAAAAACCACATAATGAGGTGGCTGCTTACTTGGACAAAAAAAAACCACACAACCAAATCTAATCTTGTTCACTTTCAAGTTACTTACTCCCATTTTTTTCTTTAAAACGTAATAATTTTCTCTCTCTAATCCCTTATAATCCATCAAAATCTACAACAATCATCTTCTCCATCTTAGATGAATCATCGATGTCAAAAGTACCAAATATTTCTTCATATCAATCAGATGATTCATCGTACATTTCTTCTCATTTACATGATGATGGTGATAATGATTTGTCCAAAACAACCAAGTAAGTCTTTTACTACTACACAAATTTTCTATGTTTCATTACAGTTACGAAAAGTAACAAAGTATGTTACTGTTGCATGTAATCAGGCTCAGAAGTCGATTTCAAAATCAAAAAATACCTTAAACCCTCGTCCCATTACAAAAACAAATTGTGGCGCTAGAGTTTGTGTGGTTCTTGGCGCTGATAAAAAGTGGCATGTGTCGAAAGTTAATCTCGAACATAATCACCTTTTTAGTCCTAGCAAAGGATGATTTTATCGTTGTCATCGGGTAGTAAATAGACGCGTGAAAAGACAACTTGAAATCCATCAAAGAGCGGGAGTAAGAATGAATAAGAGTTATAATACGTTTGTGGTACAGAGCGGGGGGGGGGGGTATGAAAATATACCATTTACGGAAAAAGATTGTCGTAACTATGTTGATATAGTTAAAGGATTAAAGTTTGGAGAAGGTGATGCTGAAGCAATTCAAGGTTATTTCATGAAGGTTCAGTCTACAGATCGGGAGTTTTTTTATGCATGGGAATTGAACGAGGAAAATAGACTAAAGAGTTTGTTTTGGGCAGATGCAAGGTGTAGGGCCGCTTATGAGGAATTTGGAGATGTCATCACATTCGATACAACATATTTGACAAATCAGTATGAGATGCCAATAGCTCCTTTTGTAGGAGTAAATCATCATGGACAATCAGTATTACTTGGTTGTGGATTGATTTCAAATGAAGATACCAAGACATTTACATGGCTCTTTAAGTCATGGCTTACATGTATGTCAGGGCGTGCTCCCAATGCCATTATCACGGACCAAGACCAAGCTATAAAAAATGCAATTGAGATAGTTTTTCCGGATGCAAGTCATAGGTAATTTCTAACCCACTTATATAGTCTAAAGCTATACACTTAGATTTACATAGTCATGAATCTTGAAATTTTATAGTTTGAAAAGTATTTGCTTGTTATTTAATAATATTTTAGGTGGTGTTTGTGGCATATCATGAAGAAGTTGCCTGAAAAGTTCGGTAAACATAAGAAATACAAGTCAATCAAGTACAAGCTTAAAAAGGTTGTTTATGATTCTTTGACTTCGACTGAATTTGATGAATCCTGGAATATAATGTTAGAAACGTATAAACTCGAAAATAATAAATGGCTTAAAGACTTGTATGTTGAAAGGCATCGATGGGTACCTTGTTTTGTGAAAGATATTTTCTGGGCAGGGATGTCTACTACACAACGCAGTGAGAGCATTAATTCATTTTTTGATAAATATTTAAATAAGAAAACTACCTTAAAGCAATTTGTGGAACAATACGAAAATGCGTTGAGGGATAGGGTCGAGAAGGAGAACATAGAAGATTTTAATTCCTATAATTCGTGGTACCCATTAGTTACCCGTTATGCCATGGAAGAGCAAATGAATAATGTTTTAACCAATGCTAAGTTTAAAGAGTTCACGGAAGAGTTGACGGGAAAAATGTATTGTGTGATTGGTTCCTTAAAATCACAAAATGAGTATTTAGAATATGATGTCTTAGAGGATATAATTGATAATGGAAATATAATAAAGAAGCAATTTGTCGTTTGGTTCAAAAAGGGTGATTCACCTGAAGAATGTGATATTAGATGTATGTGTCGTTTGTTTGAGTTTAGGGGAATGTTATGTAGGCATGCACTTACGGTACTCATCAATGAGAATATATATTTAGTTCCAAATAAGTACATTTTACGAAGATGGAGAAAAGATGTTAAGAGAAGGCATACTAAGGTTAAAGTAAATTATAGTAATTGGGTTGTCTCTGATGTTGGGCGTGGTTATGACAAAATGTGTAATGCTTTTTCTGAAGTTGCGGACTTGGCATCTGAGCTAGACGAAAAATGTAGTCTTGTTCTTGATATAGTCAATGACTTAAAGAGTGAAATTATGGGTGGAAAAACTAGCACTAGTAGCCTTAGATGTACACCACGTATGAGTGCTTCTACCAAGGATAAAGATAAGATTGGTGATCCTGCAAAAGCAAATGGAAAAGGTCGTTCCGCGGGTAGAATCAAGTCCATATATGAGAATATCATTCAAAAAACAAGAAAAGGAAGAAGGTATTCTCATTGAACAATTTATTCCACTAAAAAGTTAATGAATATGTCTGACCTTTTCATTTTATGCTTATTGTAACCGTAGAAATTGCAAGATTTTGATTATATTGGAGGCGAGGATAATGAAACAACGAAGAAACGTTCTAAGAAGGATGAAGAGGTATTAAGAAACGTCCAAATGCAACAATCATCATATCTCAACTCTTTGAATGGAGCAGTGAACTCCCCGAATACAACAGTTAGCCCTCAAACTACGACACTTGATCCTGCGTAAATGGTGTATATTATTTTTGTTAATCACATTGTCAATTTATCTCAAATTATGATTTTGTGTAGTTGCTTAATAAGATGAAGTGTTGGATACATTTGTGTATTTTTGAGATGAATGCAATTGTGCTTTTATTAATCAGTTTTTTTTTTTTTTTTTTTTTTTTTTTTTTTTTTTTTTTTTTTTTTTTTTGCGTTTGATTATGTTACAAGTTTATATGCTACTTGTACACCTTATAAATGCTGATTTTTAACAGCTTTTATATGCTGTTCGGATTGCTCAAATATGTGCTTGTTAATAGCTTTTTATATACTGTTTTTAACTGCTTTTTATGCTGATTTTTAACAGGTTTTATGTGCCGTTTGGACTGTCGAAATATATGCTTGTTTATAGATTTTATATGCTGTTTTTTAACAGCTTTCTATGCAGTTTTTAAACAAATTTTACAGCTTAGTATGCTGTTTTTAACAGCTTTTATATGCTGTTTGGATTGCTGAAATATTTTCTTGTTAACAGCTTTTATACGCTATTTTTTAACAGCTTTGTATTCTATTTTTTAACAGCTTTGTGTGCTATTTTTAACAGTTTTTACAGCTTTATATGCTGTATCTTTAAGAGCTTTGTATGCTATTTTTTGTGAATGGTTTTACAGCTTTGTATGATTGAAAATGCAAGAAATGGATGTTTGGCATAAAAGAAAAGAAAGAAAATTCTAAGCTAATTAAAAAGGAAAGAGAGAGAATTAGTGGGATCCTAGTCACCAAGTCCAAGTAAACACCACCTCATTGTGTTAGAGGGCACGGTGAGGGAGCAAATAACACGCCAAATTGCAACCATCAATACCAATGGCGCCGCCATTGCCTCACCACCTCCGGCGCCATTCGTCCGCCAAAACCACTTCCGCCATTTCAATGGCTGATGCCAAAGGTTTTTTTTTTTTTTTTTTTTTTTTTTTTTTAAACGTTAATTAACGGATAAAAATATAACGGCTACAAAATTCAAACCCTCTTTTTCACTATATAAATACCACTTTAAAACATACATTTTTCAAACAATACAACCAAATCACAATTTAAATACACTTTCTCATACATTTTCATCCACTCTTCCATATTTCATAAAGTTTTAACTTCCATGGATCTTTTTGACCCTGAAACTCGAGCCGAAGAATTATTACGTTTATACGATCTGTACGAAAATTTTCTAGCCTTAGACGACGATGAAGCAACTAGTTCACACACTCGGACGCACATACCCCGAGAATATGAAGTCGCCGAAGAACGTCTACTTAATGATTATTTTGGGGATAATCCAAAATATCCCGAAAGGAATTTCAGACGCCGGTACCGGATGAGTCGACGACTATTTTTAAAAATAGTCCAAGGTATAATTAACTATAACGTTCACCCTATTCCCGAGCACTTTAAATTTTTTAAATACCGGCCAGATGCTACTGGTAGAATGAGTATCCACCCTATAATGAAATGCACGGCCGCTATACGCCAATTGGCGTACGGGTTAACACCCGATGCTTTCGATGAATATTTGCAAATTGGCGAACGTTGTAGTCGTGATAGTTTAGACCATTTTACCAAATGCATATGGGATTTATACTCAGAGGAGTATTTAAGAAAGCCCTCATCGGATGATATTATGCGGCTATATGAAAAACACGAAAACTATCATGGGTTCCCGGGTATGCTTGGTAGTATAGATTGTATGCATTGGGAATGGAGGAATTGTCCGAATGCTTTCAAAGCGCAATTCCAACGGGGGGATCACAGACATCCGACAATAATGCTTGAAGCAGTTGCATCTCAAGATTTGTGGATTTGGCATGCATTTTTTGGTATAGCGGGTGCAAATAACGACCTAAATGTTATATATCGGTCGAATTTGTTTGACGACCTCATTGACGATCGCGCTCCCGAGGCCCCGTTTACGGTGAATGGTCACACATACACCAAAGGATATTACCTAGCAGATGGTATTTATCCCACGTGGTCTACTTTTGTCAAATCATATTCGATCGCCCGAAACCAAGCTGATATAAATTTTAAGAGGGCTCAAGAAGGTGCAAGGAAAGATGTGGAACGGGCTTTTGGTGTTCTTCAGGGTCGTTGGGGGATTATAGCACAACCCGCACGTGCTTATCAGGTGAGCAAAATACGTAGGATTATGTATTGTTGCATAATATTGCATAACATGATACTAGAAGACCAAGATTTCCAAATAAGTGAATTTAACGAACTATATGTTGGTCCGGCCGCAAATATACAAGAAAATTGGGTCGAAAGATGCGATCGGCATGCAAAGAAACGAAAGGAAATACGTGACAAGGAAGTGCATACCAACCTTCGACATGATCTTGCGGATCATCTTTGGCAACGACACCTAGAACTACAACAACAAGACGATATGTAGTCTATTTATTAATGTATTGTAATTTAATTTATGTATTGTAATTTAATTTAATTTATGTATTGTAAGTTAATTAACCCATGATCTCAATATCATGAACACACGTACCAGAAAAATAAAGGAGCAAGTGAGTGCTCAATTATAGATGTAGTGCTCAATTATAGATGTAGTGCTCAATTATAGAGCAAGTGAGTGCTCAATTATAGATGTAGTGCTCAGTTATTTGAAAAACAAAGGCCAAGTCAAACTTACCAACATCAACATAAGTCCCAACAATAAATACCCACATTTAACTAAACATTTATCATAACTTCAACCCAATTCAAATTTTATCAAACCTTTCACATACACATCAATTTATCTTCCAAAAATGTCACAACAAAACACAAACGATTGGTTACTTAACAACATATTTCAAACCGAGTCCGCTAATTCAAGCTCACTTTCACCCGCAACACCATCATCCGGCCGTTCTTTACCGGTCCAACAAACTGAAAACCCGATGCCGATGCCGATGCCGATGCCATATCCGCAATATCCAAGCCATAACCCGATGTCGGGTTTCGCACCATACGCCAACCACCCGCAAAACCCGATGCCATATTATCCACAACCCACTTTCGCACCACAAATGAACCAAGATCACTTCAACCAAATGGCTTTTTTTGCACAACAACAACAACAACAATACTTCAACCAAATGAATCTCGGGAATTCCTCGCAACCGACACAAGTGATGCCAACACGAAGTTTACACGACACACCACCAAACTCACCACCACTATCACCAACACAAGAATCAAAAACCGAGTCTTCTCCGGTCGGAAAAGGAAAAGGAAAAGGAAAAGGAAAAGGGAAAAAACTGAGACCAAAGAAAACCGAAAATGTCCATACCCGTTGGCAACCAGAGGATGAAAAACTTTTGGCCGAAACGTACGTACAAATATCCGAGGACCCAAGACTCGGTATTGACCGAAATTCAAAGTCGTTTTGGACACAAGTTACAACTGAATACAACCGGCTTGCACAACACGAACGTACCAAGGATATGATCACGGGAAAGTGGACCACGTTGCAAGGTGCTTGTAGCAAGTTCGCCTGAGTTGTCGATGAAAATGAACGTTTGAGTGGTGAAAACGATTCGAAGTGGCTAAATCGTTGTTACACAATATTCAAAGAAATGTGGGGGTATGCGTTTACCCACTATGAAGCATGGGAGGTCTTGAAAGACCACCACAAATGGCGTGGTGCCAAAACCGTTAAACCCGGAAGACGCGTTCGGGGACTCGAGGACCTTGAAGAACCGAACGAGCTATTTCGAGACGATACAATCCCACGTCCTCCCGGCAAGCCAAGACCTTCCAAGAGTATAAAATCGGACTCTACGCGTTCGGCGGGTTCTTCGTCTAGTAGAGACGCTTTCAAGGAGATGATCCAAGATCAGTTGCAAATCGAACAAGAGAAAAAAATTGATTATATCACAACTCAAAAGAAATTGGAAGAATTGAAGTTTCTTAGTTTTAGCACCGAGGGGATGACTCCGGAAGATGCGGCGGGTGTCGAACAAATCAAGAACGATATCCGAGCACGATACTTTGGCACGGGGTCGAGCTCAAATAATTAGCGTGTTTGTCATATCGTCTTTTATTTAATATTTGTCGTATCGTATCGTTTTTTTTTTATGTAATCGTTTCGTATCGTTTTTTTTAATTGTAATCGTTTCGTATCGTATTGTATTTTAGTTCGTATGTTTTTTTTTTTTTTTTTTCGTATTGTATGTTTAATAAAATGTGTTTGTTTATTTGTATTGTAATTTTAATTTATGTTTAATAAAATGTGTTTGTTTTTAAATTAAATAAAATGAAAAAAAGTGGGACCCAATAATATGTTATTGGTGTGTTATGAGGGAGGGGTGTTTTAGTTATTGGTGTGTTATTGGGAGGAGATGATGTGGCGCTGATTTGGCATACCAATAACGCGTTATTGGTTGTAACCTTACCTAGCACTCTTAGAAAGTTTTTGTAAAATGTGAGTGAGACTAGCACTCCTCTATATTTAGTGGCTTGAGCAACAAATATTGAAACCAAAAATCTATTATTACATGATACATCCTTATAACTATAAAAAAAAAAAAAAAAAAAGTAAAATAAAAACATTCCAAACACCATTTCTCCACTTCCATTTTTCCCAATCTCCGGCGACCATCACCACCACCACAAAACCACCGCGCACACACACTTTCCGGCGAAAACCTCCACCGTCACACCACCACAACAACCACTACCTTCAACCTAACATTCGTCAACTCATTATCTCCACCTCATACTTTTAATTACTTCAGGTATCATATCCAAACACTCCTCATACTTCAATTACGTCATTCATAACCTAATTTTGTTTCCGTAACAGTCACCTAGGGCTTATAAGAGCTATATAACTGAACTTATTGATTTTATTTGTGATTTAAGTCAATTTTTGCTGTGAATTGTGCTTAATTAACTAATTCATAACCGAATTCTGTTGCGACGACCTACTGTTTTCGAGACTTATAAGTTATAACTGAACATTTTCATTCGAATTCTGTATAATCATATTCCACTGTAAATTTTGTCCAGTTAACTAATTGTTAGGTTTTCGCTGAGTAATGGTTATGTTTTTACGGATTATTCGTGTGAAATCGTTTGTTATGCTTCGGTTACGCGCTATTTGTAACCGAATTCTGTTGCGCTAAAGGTCACCTAAGGTTTACATGAGCTATATAGTATGAATTAGGTTAAGTTTATGCAATCACTTAACTGTCACTTACTCATGCTAATCATATTCGACTGTAAATTGTGTCCAGTTAACTAATTGTTAGGTTTTCGCTGAGTAATAATTATGTTTTTACGGATTATTCGTGTGAAATCGTTCGTTATGATTCGGTTACGCGCTATTCGTAACCGAATTCTGTTGCACTAATGCTAATTTCACATTGAGGTTGTTAGGTAATACTATGCAGTGAGTGATTCTTATATTCTATAACTAATCGAATTCGATTATTAGGTAGTTAGTGAGTAATAACTATGTTACACGGAGTATTTCTGTTCTAATGCTCGTTATGCTATTTATAACCGGATTCTGTTGCGGTAACAATATACAACTAATTATTAGGTATTTACTCAGTAATAGTTACGTTTTACGGATTATTCGTGTTCGAACACTCGTTATGCTATTCGTAACATAATTCTGCCGCGGTAACAATTACCTAGGTATTTAGATAATTAATATAACTAAATATATTGATTTAATTTTAGTATTGTATAACTTATCGAATTCGATTGTAGATCGTCTGTGTTTAACTAATTATTAGGTTTTGGCTGAGTAGTAATTAATTTATACGGATTATTTTTGTTCAAAAGCTCGTTACGCTACTCGTATCCTAGTTCTGTTGCGGTGACTTTAATTTATGAATTAGGTTAACAGTGGACATGTATGGAATCATACTAATGTTATATGTAACTATCTGAATCTGATTTACAAATATTCGGCTTGCGTATATGTGTATAATTAATTGAACATATTGTGTGTATAACTAATTGAACATATTGATTTGATTTATGACTTAGGTTACGTGTTGATATGTTGATGCAATCACTTGACTATCACTCACTCGTGCTAATTCGACATTGAGGTTGCAACCTTAAGGTAATATTTTGTATTGATGCTAAAACATTTTAAATTCGATTAGGATTCGTGCATGTAATGTATGCTATCGTTTTCCGGGAATTACTGATTAATGGTGGTGTGATTGTGCAATTTGTATAGGAAATGTTTGAAGGCTTAGTACGGCAGCTGATATTGGGTTATCTCGGGCAATATATTAAAGATATACACAGGGAGCAACTAAAGATCACATTATGGAACGGTTAGTCACGGATCTTTTGTTGATGTCGTTTTTGTTAGATGTGGTATTTACTCTTTATTATTATTATCACTACATGGATATTTATTTTGGAAGTATAACACGCACATTAATGTTACCACATTTGTGGTTTTGTTTGTGCCATAAGAGGAATTTGTCGACATCTCTAATTGGCTTGCTGTATAAGACACGTAAATTACAGTTTAAATTGTCGGAGTTGATTATGTGCTTCATCTTTGATGCAGAGGAAGTGTTGTTGGAAAATGTGGAGTTAATTCTAGAAGCCTTTGATCACCTCGAACTTCCATTTGCTCTAAAGCAAGGTGATCAGTTTTAGCTTTATACATGCAATGCTTTTCTTCTGTTGTTATTGGGGTGTATAAGCTGTTAATTGTTATGATGCAAATACCTTCGTTAGTTTTAGTTTGCCCCATACTGTTATCTCTCTTGAAGTCTTGATTTACTCCCTAAAGAATAGATTCTGATTGTTGAATTTTGAGCTTAGATTAGGAGAATGGAAGTGGTCCGAAGATTAAGTAGGTTTGCATAGTTCTCCTGTTTGTCATGTCAACCCCAGCGATGATAAGGTAAACCCATAACATTTCATATTTTTCCAAATCCTATTGATGCGTATTCAACGTTATGATGGCTTCTTTGATTTAGGTAACTGTTTAATCTAAATATCTAATTACGTGAATAAGTTTTTTCCGAAAGGATCTAGTTAGGATTGTTCATGAAGAAAACATTATTTAGAAGTCTTACTGACATTCCCCCACAGTGAGGTTACTCTTATGATGTATTCAGTTGCCATTGCTTTCCGATTATAATACAGTTGTAATTTTGCTTTCATAATTGTTCTGCATCTTACATTGACATCTGTGTGTGTTTGGTAGGTCGGGTAGGGAGGCTAAGCATTAGAATTCCTTGGAAAAAGCTTGGCTGGGACCCTATCATTATAAGTTTAGAAGATATATTAGTTTGTGCTTCCCAACGTGAGGATGAGGAGGTAAGTACAAACCCATTTAAATATTTGAGCATTGTGTATCTCCAACATATTGAATAACTTTCACATTGCTCAACTTTATTTGCTTCATGGTTCTGGAAAATGACGAGACATGCATGGAAAGAGTGAAAGACACATATATTCCTTTTAATAAATGCCAAAAAAGGAGAATCCATTTTTCATGTCAAATTTGTCATATATAGTTCCAGCACATTAACGCATTAACCATTTATTTTCGTAAGTACTTAAAAACAGTGTCTATTCTCTATTTTTTTTGAACTACTCTTTATACAAGTGAAGTTGGGATCCCCTTTTCAGAACAGGGTTTGGAAGTTTTTTACCTATCACTATTATGTTCAATCTTAAGCAGTTATTATTTTTTGTAGTGGAGCACTGATGATGTTGAAAGAAGAGAGTTTGCTGGGAAAAAGGCCAAACTTGCTACAGCGGAACTGGCAAAGTTATCGCAACGTGTAGGTGAGCTACTGCCTTTCACCTATAGGCTACATTGCTACAACTCATGTTTGTCACTGTACAATTGCATAATATATGAGGAGTTCCTTGTGAAAGCTTGTTGTTGCATTTCCTCACCTGGGAAAGGACAATCTTACTAGGACATGCAAAGTTACTGAATCTTAAGGATAGCATATAACATATCATTACCAGATAGCTTGTTGTATTTTCACATTTGGTGTTTCTAAATTCTTTGTTTTTCTGCAGATAACCAAACTGGGAATTCATTTATTTCGTACATTACTGCCAAGGTAGTGAGTTCTGTTGATGCTTTAACTTCTCGTTAATGTTCAAATAATTTATTCCAAGATATAATATCTCAATTAAGTGTAAAAGCTCTGAGGGTTCTTTTTATCATGTTCTACAGATTATTGATGGCGTTCAAGTCTCCATCAGGAACATCCATGTCGTATATGAAGATAAATCAGATGACAAGGTCCTTTCTATTCCATTACACGTGCTATGTTCTTAAATTGCAAAAATGCGACTTCATTCAAGTACTTCATAGTTCAAATTTTAGTTATTAGTTTTCCAATTAGAGGAACTTCATTTTAATACAATAAGTCTACACTGGTACACAATACTTTGTGTAACCAAGAACTTCAATAGAATTGATGTGTTCTTTTCCTTGCAAAAAAATTTATATCTTTCAGTCATCAGCCTCTGTGTTTCTCAATTTTCTTATTCAGAAAGGAAATGTTACATGATAGTAAATGATTGCCGGGAAACCAGCAGCAAAACTTCAAATTACAAATTCGTGGAATTAGGGACCCCCAAAAAATAATGATAACATTTTATAAGATGGATGTTTGGTTTAGCTTATTTTTTTAAACAAGCCATAAGCTCAAGAGCTCAAAAAAGTGAGCTTATTGGCTTTTCCAAATTTCAATTAGCCAATATAGCACAACAGAAGGCTAAACCAAGGTCCAAACACTGTGCAGCTCCTGGAATCTCCTCAGAATCGTTAGTATAACAATACGGGACACCACATGGAAGTGTGTATCCTTGCTGTAGACAACTGATATGATTACTCGTAATAATCGCCGGCAAGGCAGTTTCTTATGTTTGCCTTCTGATAGGTCCTTACTTAACTCCAGTTTAACAAATATGGAATGTCTATATGAAAAAAAAACTAACAATTTAACCCTTGTTAGATGGAATTTCCATATTTTTTATCACTCAGTGAGCGTTTAGTGTAGAAGCCTGTATCACTCTCTTCCGTTCCTCTATTCTGGAGATCTACTTGTAATATAGCGACTAATTTGAAAAATACATCTTAGAGTTTGTTATTTGCTTTGGAAGTTAGCTTTTATATAATTTTAAGATGGAAAAGATCACTATGGTGTTATATTATTTATGCTAGCTAATGAATTTATTTGGCTGTAACTCATATTCGGTGAAACATTGCTAATATGTTTGGTATGTTTTGCAGGCACAAACTGTATTTGGTTTGAAGTTGACCAGTTTGACTGCAATGAAGCAAAATCTCGTTGGGTACCTTTTGCTCACTCTACAGCTATATTGCTCAGCATAGTTTATTTAAGGCAAAATATATGATATGCTTTTATGGTTTTTCAAATATCTTTCAAAAAAGATTTATCAATAACACAATTAAAGTAATCACTACCATAGCCGCCATATGATTATATCCCCTCAAGTTTCCATTTTTCAGTTTTTGACTACTTAGTCTCTCCAAATCTAGAAATCATTTTGGTATTTTGGATTGACTAAAGGTTGGAGAGGATGTAAGTGTACTAACTGAAATTGTCATTTTTTAAAAACCAATTGTAGGTTATCAAGTGGAAAGCTGAGGATTGGCCAAGTAAATAAACTTGTTGAGATTCAAGGTTTGGAAATATACTGTAGAACTTTTACAAAAGATCCGTATACTGAAAATGGTGAAGACTCCATGGCGATGGTTGTTGCCAGCTCTCACAGAGATGAACATATTCACTTACTGGCCCCCGTCGACGTATCCGCTTCTCTTTCGGTATGCATGCCCTACTTGTATTATCTCATTACACATTTATTGTTCATACACGTCAAGTACTTATTAGGAGCTTCTCTAAGTACAACCTTTGTTGAGATTTCTCTTCGTTACTTCTCTAAGTACAACCTTTAGTTCAATTTAGGGTTGGTTTGTAGCATTAATTCGATTGTTTATGTTTTTATTTATGGTTGGTTTGTACAATTTGTTTGATTGTTTATCTTTTTATTACAGGTGAACAGGTCTGGGAGGCTCGAGAATAATGCGGCACAATACTCTGTAGATGTCGAGTTATCTGGATTGGTTAGTTTCATAATATTTTAATCATTTAATCGTTCTCTACACATACTAACTGACATGTTGCCACTATTTTAGGTTTTGTCCCTGGATGAAGATCAGTTGCAGCAAATATTGTATCTATACGATTATCTATGCACCTGTCGGCTAAGAGAGAAGTGAGTAAAACGTTGTTTAATCAGATTTATCCTTCTTAGTTACATACTGATAACAATCAGCTTTCTTGTTATTTGTAACCTCTATATGATCGCGTTCATAACTTTCATTGAGTTTGGATTAGAGTCAAGGACTGTGCATACTAATAGTTATCCTTTTTGACATGACATATATGGATCATAAAAGGTTTAGTTCTGAAAGGATTTAATTTAGGCCATCTTTTATAACTACAGAATTTAATAATAAGGGCACATGTAGTAGGCAGATGAATATATTTTTCTTGTTGCTGTTATATGCTTATTTTTATTTTTTCCCTTAAGACTGCTTTTCTATAAAGCATAATTTGTTTTGGACTGGCTACTTTGTGCAAACATGTTTGCGGTATGTCTTTTTTTAGAAAGGATGCATACATTATTTTAACTCATCGATTCTCAAAGATGTCACATTGCTCTTAATGTTCTTAGATATGGACGTTATCGTCCATGGGGAAGCACTTTGTCAGAGAAACCTGTGGGATGGCTGATACGATGGTGGCATTATGCCCAACAATCTGTTCTATCTGATGTTCGTAAAAGACTGAAGAGAACCTCGTGGAGATACTTGGGAGAACGTCTGTAAGTATTTTTTATTTTATTTTTTAAAACTAACCTATAAATTGCTATTCTATTATATCCTTGCATTTTTCATATTGGGTGCCTGATATCTGGATGTATATTACTTAATTAGGTAGTGAACAATTTATGTATAATCTATACACTGATTTAAAAATGAATCATCCCCTTAATAACATCTGCCGGCTATCTGTATGCTCGTTTGGTTTTTCGGCCTGCCAGCAGTTCTCAACTGGTATTGCGATGAAACAATGAGAAATATTCATATATGTAACGCTTTCAAATTGGTATTATTTTGCAATAATATATACTCCCTCCGTCCTATTTTTATTGTCCATGTTTCCTTTTTGGGATGTCCCAAATTAATTGTCCCTTTCCATAAATGAATAGAGAATATAAATCAAGTTTACCATATTGCCCTCACTTAAATTTATTATTACAAACTTTAAAAAAGTTATAAATTAATTATTTAAGGGCAAAATTGTCATTGTGCAAAAAGTATGAGAGAGAAAGCTGTAA
This sequence comes from Chrysanthemum seticuspe, assembly GCA_019973895.1. Taxonomy (NCBI): domain Eukaryota; kingdom Viridiplantae; phylum Streptophyta; class Magnoliopsida; order Asterales; family Asteraceae; genus Chrysanthemum; species Chrysanthemum seticuspe. The sequence goes on from BPTQ01000008.1 coordinate 14,131,618, forward strand.
TGATGACGTTTTTCTTAAACTATGTGTTTTTTGTCGGTGGACAATAATTTTGGGACAGAGGGAGTAAAATTGCATAGCTATCATAAGAACAACTTGATCAACTGACATCTTTTAGTTTCTCTTATACCATGCATCAAAGCTTTCCATGTCAGTAAGATGGGTTTGCACTTTTGTGCTCCAAAATAACTGTCAGTTGCGTTATTAGTTTGACAAAAATGGACACATGGAAATTAGTTTTTCATTTTGCGGTATTGCTCACACTAGCCTACAAATTTACCACATCATTTTCAAAGTACAAGACCTTTTACAGAGAGAAACAGTCGTACAGTCGTACTGATTCCCTTTTTGATTGTTTTTCTGAAATCATCTTAACCTTCTACCTCTTTATATAATTCCTGACCTTTCTTTTACAGAGGCAGAAAACGTCGGTATGTAGAGCTATACAAACTGAAATTGGAATGCCTTCGGAAAGAGGAGGTGAGGTCTTACACATTAAGTTTTGTGGGTGAGATTTTATATTAGATTGCATAGATTTCTGATTTCTGATTTCATGTGATTACTATTTTGAGAATCAGGTTAAGCATTTTGATCATTAATTATTTATAAAAGTTTATTGGTTGCTTTCAATTGGATCTTGAAATGTGAGTTGAGTCAACTGTTGAATGAATGCTGTTGAGCATACCTAGAATCATCGTTTTCACAAACAGCTTGCGTTAGATATATTTGAGTTTATTCCTGTGTATTCATTTGGGATATGCATCTTTTAGATCAATGCTAGCTTGGTACACCAGTTGTGTCTGCTGCCACTATAGTTCTTTATTCGCTTGACATAGTATGGTTGCTTCAGGTGGTGCTATGATTAATAAATTAATAGTTTATCTTTACCTGCATATTATGTTGAGTTAATGCTGTCACAGATATACAATTGTGTCAACAAAAATCCATTGTCTTCAAAATTTTTATAGTGGTAACAGTTGGTTGTTCCGTACATAGATTGAACTATCATAACAAAGTTTCTTCTTGTATATTAGGCACGGACGATAGAATTCTTGGTACTCAGGGATGATTTAAAATCACAAATTAGTGACAAGATTAGTAAGCTTTATAAATCTGCGAATTGATACTACTCAGTAGGTTGTTTCTTAATAGCAAAATTCTAAAAAAAAATTTTATTTGTAGGTTACTATACCTGTTGCGTGCTCACTGCTTATATTGGTTCATCACTATAATTTATTCTAGGTTCTAGGTGGCTATCATTATGCGCACCATATATATATCATACTAATGTTGCTTTGATGTCCATAAAATATTTGAGTATCTTGTTAAATATATGCTACTGAGTTGATCAGGACAAAAAGCTATGGAACTTTTAGCAATTTGTATTTGACTACATTGGATTGCTGTATTGTTAGTTGAAGTAGCTTATCTTGATATACAAATTATTTGGTAATATGTTATCAGCCACTGGAAGATGCAATTGTTTTGGAGTTGGACCAAATGGAGAAAGAATCTGAAATAGATGATATTTTATGTTATAGGTCTGCTGCTGAGCATGAGCTTCAGGTATGATTTTGATTTTTTATACTATATACCTCTCTATGCACCACGGTCCATGAGACTCCCTTTATTGGCATGTGTATATTACTTATTCCTTCTATTAAAGACTACACACGTGCAGGATTTCTTGGTGGATTCACCCTCTGGTATTGGAGCTAATGAAGCTTTTGACAAGTCGCTGGATGATGATCAACCATCAACCAAACCCCAAGGATGGTTGAAGTGGCTGTCCCGTGGAATGCTTGGTGCCGGAGGTACAGATGATTCCAGCCAATTTTCTGGTGTTGTTTCGGATGAAGTAATCAAGGTAGGTAGTTTTACATTAAGACGAAAGTAATCCATATTTTGGATCAATAACTCAACAGGTTGTCTCTTTCTTGAAATTCAACTATCTACAACAACTTCTGGAAATTTAATAATGCTAAAATAGAAGCTAGTAAGTGCTAGTCACTTAGTTTAACATGGACTGATCATGATATAACGTGACAGGATATTTACGAGGCAACAAAGTTTCATCCTGCACCTTCTCCTGTTTTGGATACTGCTGGAAGTGATGGAATTCTTTTGTCATCGATTAAATTCTCTATACATCGTATTTCTGCAACGCTGCGTAACAAGTATGATTTATTGCTGCCATAGTAGGATTATAACATTTTGAGGGATATGTTTGAATTTGATACTCACCCCAACCAAATTACGGTTCTCTTGCATGTCACTGACATCTAGACACATATAATCTTTCATTTCGTAGTTTCTTGGTGATTTAATGTGGAAAATGACGAGGTTTAGATCTCAAGAGACCCTTCTTTCTATTTTCTACTTACCTGAACTGACTACCATATCATACACTGTTTGTAGTCAGCATCTTTAAATGTTATCAGCGATCTTGCTTTTGTTTGGTGGCTATTTAATTAAGTTTATGTATCTTTGCATGCATGTAAACACTGCTATGTTCTAAATTTCTGCATGATAAAAAAATTCCTAAGCTAACTTACAGACATATATTGGATAATAATGTTGGTTTTAAGTTTACTAAAGTATATATGTATACCTTACTTTATAGCCAGCTATTGTTCGTTAAGCTCACTTTTTTTTATAATTGCAGCTTGGTTTCTAATATGTTCTTTTTTCTAGGAAGTTTCATCGTGCTATTGCTGAACTGACTTTTGAGGGGATCTTTGTGGAGTGCATGATTTGGGAGGAATCTGCTGTTGTTACTTCATCAGTTAATGCTATTGAGATGATTAATTCATTAAACGAGCATGCCATTTTACTTGTTAAAAAGGTTAGTCTCATGTGCATCTCATACTTTTTTGTTCTTGATAATTATAAGTATTATCCATTTTCTCTCAGGTTGAATCTGAGGAGCATTTTCATGAAGTGAGGAAACCTTCTCTGAATATCCACACGTATATTCCAAAAGCAAATGGTGAGGGTGAATTAAAAATAAAGGTACTGTTCTTGCATAAATCTAATTACAACAGTAGATGTCATTACCAACCTTGTTTAACCACTGCTAGTTATGTTGTTTTGTGTTAGAAACTTTTGATAATGCGAATGACCCTTGGTTTTATTTCAGGTTCTGCTTGAGCCAATTGAAGTGACCTGTGACCCAACATTCTTTTTGAATTTCATGGAGTTACATACTGTAATGAGCTCCTTCGAATCTCACGAAGAAAGGGTTGGTTATATTCTCCCCCCTGAATTCACGTTACATGAAGTGCATGCAATCTTTTTTCTGTAAAATTTCCGCATTAGTGTGTTAAAATAAATATCTTGTTGGAGTTCTTCACTTTGCATTAAACATAGATACAGTACATGCATTCTTTTATGAGAACACATTTTTTTTTTTTTTTTTTTTTTTCAAAATCATATTTGTAGTTAAATTGTCAGAATCATAAGCGGTTCATTTAGTAGCTGAAGTGTGATTATGTCTCAGATTTTGATTTTGTTAACATACTAGAATCGAATGTAGTACAATATCACTTTGGTTCAAATTCTATATTATTTAATAGCCCTAAATAATTTCCTGTAATAATTAGGATTAGTTGAAGGATTGAAACCATGATGCAAAATTAATCTATGTTGCTTTATCTGGTGTGGAGTAACAGCTTCTGTTGGTTTCATGTTACAGGTCCTGAAATCGCTCAATGGGATAACTGATTTGAAGTCACGGCTAATATCAAAAGCTGAGTATGTCTTCTTTTATGATCTTACTGGGCTATTATTCTTGGAACTAGTGAAGCCTGTAACATGCTATATATGACATCTGTACTTTAACTGTTAAGAGCCTCATTAGATAATATTCGTTAGGAGTGTGACTTGTCATTGGGCCTCAAATGGGAAGTCTCAAGTTTGACTTCTCTAATCTCTTTAAGGCCTAGAAACTGAATCAATATCTGCTTCGAATTTAATTTCAGCTATGTATTTTTTATTTTTATTCTTTCATTGTTTTGCAGATACATATTGTCAAGTCGGGCGAGAATGATGTGGGATATTAGTTTGATAAATGTCAAGATAACTATTCCCTGGGAGAATGGGATGTCAGAGATGCATACATTGGTATTTTTTTTTGACATGTACATCTGAAGACTTTATTATACCTTTAATCTTTTTATCCTGATATGATTTCATTCTTTTTTTAACATCTTATTTCCGGATCAATTGCCTCCTAAATTTTTAATTTTAGGCTTATAGCTTAGGTAGAGTTTCTTTTTCTAACTTCTGTTCAAAGTAAGAGTATTAACTTTATAATCAAATGACCAGGTACTTGGATTAACAGCTGTTACCTTCACATCCAAGCGCGATATTGGTTGTTTTGCCCCTGATATTAATGTACCATCTCAATTCGTGAGGAATTTGATAGATATAGATTCTTCAAGTGAGCTCCTCAAGGGACTTCAAGTTCAGGATCTGCATGATCACTTCGAAATTAAAATAATCGACTTTGAGGTCAGCAATGTCTCTTTTTTAACATTTCACGTTTTTATGATCACAGAACTGATATCTTTGTCAATCTGCAGATAAACTTATCTGGGCCTATCTATCCTTATACATTTCCGATTCTAGACAAATTGAATGCTTCTTCTGCTTTAGCACGATGCATTGTCCAAGATGAACCATTATTGAAAGCATTGGAGGTAGGTAAACCGTCCTCTTATAATTCAAACATGGGGTTATAACCACATTTGCTTCATTGAATGGTCTGCTGAATTGCACAAACATATCAATTTGCAAGTCAGTAATTATTTCCACATATACAATTTGGGGTGACAATGAGTATAATGCCTTAAATGTTCTTTGAATGTGTTTTTAAAAAGTGATGGGGTGATATTGAATAATCATAGTCAGATACTTGGTCATTATAAAACTGGCTGTAGTAGATAGCGTTTAGATGTGTTTTTGCTGTTTGACATTTTAATAACTAGATGATAATATTTTTGAGAGTTTGGCAATTCAAATTTTGTAAGAAAGTGAAAACAAAATGATCAGTTAGGAAGTTGTGTGATAAAAGTAGTGAGGGGCTGTGAAAATGGAAAATACTCCTTATGTTAAATTTAGGGGGTAAATAAATTAATTTATTGACTTCTTTATTAATCAGTATCAGTTTGGTTACAGCTAGTATGAAGTTGATTATATGTATTGTATAATACAATACACAGAAGCAATCAATATATCCAAACATTAATACTATTGCAACTTGAAGTCAGATAAGCTGTCACAAAAAGCAACTGTGACCACCCCCTAACTTTGCTGATGTATATATGATTAAATTTTGAGCATGAAAAAGTGTGTTCTTTTTCTGAAAAGACTTTCTATTCAGGGTTCAATGCAGCAATATTTATTAGCTGTTTAATGCCTTGTTTGGTTTCAGCTTTATGTGGTGGTGTCCTCATTTCTGGCTCACTTGTCTCCAACAATAATTGGGTCAGTTTTGGAACTGGTTGACAGTGTGAATACGCTGGATCATCCATCACGCTTGGGGACAACAACAGCCTCATCATATGATTCAGAATCAAAAAAGACAAAGAACTTTAGCTCCTCTCGGATTTCTGTTATTGCTAATTTGGACTCTGCTAGCGTCATTGTTGACCTTGAAAATGGCTTAGATGCAAGCTGCACGCTAACTGTTACTTTGCAGGACTTGGATATTAGGTATGTTTGTCACTTTAATTAACATTTCTACCTTGAAAGTGCCCCTACACTGATTGCTCAAGGTCCCTAAACTAATGAAATTAATATTACAATTAGTTAAGGACATAAGTGAAAATGAGGGCATGTTGCACTTATAACTCTAGTCACAATATTCTTTTTATCATTGTGGTAAGGCAAATATGTAGTAGTTTGTTTGAGTATATATCCTATGTTCATGTGATTAATTCGTCGTGATTATGACAATTGGTTCTGTTTTCTCGAATTATTCTCTTATATGTAGGTTTATCTTTTCTTATGTTGCTAGGTTAATTATATGTGGAATCTATCTTTAATTGCATATATCAGTTTTTTCTTATATGCCAAATAAAATACTGGAATGCGAAATTTTCTTGTATGTTTGTATGCTTTCTCTCCATGCTATTGTTTGCTCACCTGTGACATGCGGATGCAGTCGCTTGACCCTCTGAATCATTGTTTGGCTGTTCATTTGTTAAGTTAATCTCTTTATGTGCACACACCTATACATACAAAACAGTCTTGAAGTGTTGGCAGTAAATAACTTCTTGCTTTTGCTCTCGTTTATAGATTTGTTGGTACCCAACGCACAAAAGCTTGTTGGATATGTACAAGGGCTTTAAAAATAACATCTTGCTCTTTGAGAAGTGGGGATGACCTTACAATATGCTTGTCTGAAAATAGTGTTTCTCCTCAATCCTCGGAACAGCAAGAAGATGAACAAGATGTTTCACCTAATGGGAGCCTCATGTTACATTATGATGGTGATCGGGATAACCACAAGTTTAGCATATGGTTAAGCGATGTTGATCTTCATTGCTATCCCTATATAATTGGATTGGTAGTTGAATTTTTTGATAAAATATCCAAATATAGTCCTTCACATGCTCTCAAGAATCAAGCTATTGTTGGAAGTAACGGCATCTTATCGGGTTCTTATTTTGACTTTCAAAGGTTTGGTTGCTCCAATATTTTTGAAACGGGTACATCTGACTGGGAAAGCATCTCACTAAATCAGTACCCTTTCGTGACAATATACAATGACAAGTCACTTCTGAACCTTGATAGCTCACTTATTAACATCAGTCCAGATTGGAAAAGGGTTCTTAATACAAGAGAGAGAAAGATAAATAGCTCAAAATTCAGTGCAAAGAAGGAATTTAAAAAACTATACAACCCATTGAGTGAAAATAAATCGTCAGATGCTGATCAAGTAGGTTTGGTGGTAACCAATCTTCATCTCAGCAGCATTAGAGTGCACTTTCATGACTCTAAATGCATTGTTGCATCTGCTACACTTCCTGCTGCCAAATCTTCTTTTGTTATCCATGATGACTGTCTGGATGTGGTATGTTCTAGTGAGGGATTGATTATTTCCTCGTACTGGTGTCCTCAGCCTATACAAGACTCTCTGTGGGGCCCTGCATCACCGAGTCTTTCGCCAGTGCTTAACTTTCGTGTGAAAAAAGGAAATCTTGAATTGGAAGGATCTCGTATTGAGTTAGATTTTAGTATTCAAAACGTATCGTGTGTATTGCCACCTGAATTTCTGGCTGTGCTCATTGGTTACTTCTCATTGTCTGATTGGAGTGGTCATGCAAAGGAGGATGAGGATACGGGGGTCAACGTTAGTTTGACTTACAAGTTTGAGATATTGGACTCTATCTTGTTTGCACCCGGGGTTAATGCTGATAACCAGTTTCTAAAGCTTGATATTCCACAGCTGTACTGCACCTTCATTGAGAACTTTGATCAAGATACTCTGTTAAAAGGAGTTCCTCCTGAGTGTTGTGTGCCAGCTCAATTTTTTGCAGATCAAAATCATTGTTTGAATTTATTTGGGCGGGATTTATCTCTACATCATCTTCTGTTGAAAGACGATGCTCCTGATTTCTTGAAGTTCAATCGTGATATTCAACGAAGTATCAGATTAATTGCACCTTTTAGTGGTGATGTATGGATCAGAATACCATATGGATCTACGCCTCCTGGTTCAATTGCCTCATCTTCAGTGTGTGTCATGTCATGTATTAGGAATTGCCAATTGATTGTTGAAGGTATGTTATTAAATTTAATTTTGTATCACTCTGATAACAGGCCCTCCCAAGAATTTTCCCAGACTAACTAAACCGAAGCGGCTATATTTGGCCCGGTTCTCAGTTCTAGAGTTTTTAGAAAGCCAGATTGTTGTTTGTAAAAGTTTGTTCTTGGTTCATTCTGCCAGAGCCGGACCAGTTTTTTGAATTTTTTTAAAACTAAGGCTGTTTAATTTACATCTTTTTTCCCACTATAACCCAAGTTTGTATCCGGTTTTGGGTCCAATTTGATACTGAACAGGTTTTTGGCTCTCCATTTTCTTAATTTTCCAGTTTCCGGTTCGGTGCTGGTTTAGTCTGGTGTTGTCCTGTTTTTGTCCCGATGAACACCCTAACCCCCAGATCCATGATTTCATTGTACATATGTATATTTTGATTTATACTACGCTCGTCCCTTTTTCAGGAACTGACGTACTCGGCTGCTTTGGAGCATTAACAGATGTCATTGATGAGTTCTCATCTGTAGGATCTCTATCCGAGTGTTTCACTTCTGATGTTTTGCAGTTTCTCCAGTCAAAGAGGAGTCTTAAAGAGAATCATGTGCTTCCAGTTGAATCTCCAAGTGTGACCTTTACAGAAATTCGATGTTCTATACAATCCATGTCATTAGACCTTTATTCTCAACAAACAGAATCGGATTTTCACCAACTCATTGCCAAAGCTGACATGAAGTTCACGTGTGCCGTATCTTTAAAAGATGACCAATTTGTTCGTCTGGATATGTCATTCACTTCATTAACACTATCGTCACTATTTAGCTCAGTTGTCTTAGTAGAATGCACATCTTCTAGCCAAAATGTATCGGTGCTTCACTTGAGTGTCTTAATGTCAGATGAGGGCCATAACCAGCTTCATTTTACCATTCCTTGTCTTAACATATGGTTATTTTTGTCAGACTGGAGTAAACTTATTGACCATATTAATTCTTCCTACACACAACTTCCAAATAATGAACCAAAAAAATCAGCTTTAGATCCAGTTGGTAGTCCAGAAAACGTGTCTCCATCTATCATCATGTCAAGCTATGTTTCGTCAGAAGACACAATGGAGCATCCGTTTTCGCTATTTGTGAAGTCGGATCATATAGGCCTAAAAGTTTGTGTTCCTGTGCAAGTTTCTGGAGAAGCATTAAGATATTTTGGCTCACACCAAATTGGAGAGCCAAATTCATCAGATGACTATAGTTTTCTCTTTATTTGTTTACAAAGTAGGTGCACCGAGGTGAATATTAATGGTCAAAAAGTAAATCTGAAGTCTAATATTGGGAAAACAACGGGAACAGCTGAAATATGTCAGGACAAGAATGTCCATTCCTGGCCCCTTTTTCAGTTGTTGCAGGTTGATATTGAAGCCGATGTGGGTAATGATGAAATGGAGCACATGGATTTGAAGGCAGATGTTAACTGTGATAATTTAGATGTTTGGCTTTCACATGATATCTTTTACTTCTTGCGAACTATGCAATGTATGTTTCCTGAGAAGTCAGAGTCTCCTCAACCTCCAGTGTTCAGTATAAATTTCAGATTTTACCTACAAAAGCTTTCCATTCTTCTGACCTATCAAAAGGTACATTTCCAGATGTTTGATTGACGAATGTTTTATTTAAGCTAGACATAAGACGGCTTTAGATTTTTTTTCTAATGACTTTTTGTGGGCAACCATTATTGTGGGTAAATGATTAGTGTATCAGGTTTTATGATCTAAAAATACACTTTGGCGAATTTCGACCGTTTTGACTTGTTAGAGTTCAAATATTAATTGTATCGAGCTAGTCATCTATAACTGGGTCAAATTTGCCACGTTTATATATATCAAAACTTCTGATCGAATTTCATAATATATTAGTTTGCACAAATAAACCTGTTTACTCAAATAAAAAATAGGGCGGTGGAACTTATATTTGTCTGTGACTGATTATGCAGTGGAGCTCCAATGGTCCTCTACTTGAAATTCTTATGGGAAGCTTGTTATTTCATGGTATCGTAACAGAAAATTTAATGGAGGGATCAATTGAAAGTGAGCTTCAAGTGAACTACAATAATATTCACAAGGTAAAATATTTGTTGCCGCAGCAAGTGATATTATTCCAACTTGTGTAGTTTATGTAGGATTATAACCTATTTTTCATTATGGCTCCAGGTGTTGTGGGAGCCTTTTCTTGAACCTTGGAAGTTTCAAGTAAGCTTAAGAAGAGAGCAGGGGAAGAGCGCCCTCCAGAACAGCCCGATCATGACTGATGTTCATCTTGAGTCAGCAATGAATCTCAATATTAATGTTACCGAATCCTTAATTGAGGTGTTCTATTATCTTGCTATTTTGTATATATAATTATCGTCATCACTAAACTGCTTTAGTTACTGTATTAATTATTTTTTTTCCCAATTTTTTTTTGAAGGTTGCTTTCAGAACATTTGATATGATTAAGGATAAGGATGTTTGGGATCTAATGGAGCTGAATGGTCTTTCTGAAAACTCAAGATCGACGGGAACTGGCACCAATAAAAATGCACTTACCAGCAGATATGCCCCATATACGCTTGAAAATTTAACTTCGTTGCCGCTGGTTTTTTATATCTTCAAAGGTTCTAAAACTGCTGACAGTTTCGATATGTCTTCGTTAAAAGATGGGAAATATGTGCAGCCAGGTTCTTCATATCCAGTGTATATTGATGATAGTACCCCAGATGAACAAATCTTCAACTTCAGGGCTAGCCATTCTTCTGACAATCTAGGTGACAGAAAACTTGCTGATGCACAACATCATTATATCATTGTTCAACTTGAGGGAACTTCCACACTGTCAACTCCTGTTTCCATTGATCTCGTTGGTGTGAGCTCTTTTGAGGTGGATTTTTCAAATTCAGCTAATAATATAGGAGTTGATAATGGTGGGGATATGTCAAAAGGCGTTAAAGAATTTGACGGGAACAAGAGATTACACACAAGCAATGGTTATGTAGTACCTGTAATAATTGATGTTTCAGTTCAGCGGTACACAAAGTTAGTGCGGCTGTACTCGACGGTAAAGACAATTCTTTAGTCATGTTCAGCTCTACTTTTAACTGGTTTCTGTTTTTGTAAAAGTTTTTTTTTTCTTCTTCAGGTTATACTCTTGAATGAAACGTCAGTGCCATTTGAAGTGCGGTTTGATATTCCATTTGGCGTATCGCCTAAGGTAACCATGTGTAGAAAAAGCGTTTAGGATAGAAGTCAACCATTTACTTATAAATGAATTGTCTTTATCTCTAAGGGTTTAAAATAATAACTATTAACTAAATGGTCGAATAGGTTGAAAGTCACTCAAAGTTTTATTGGAATGAATGCAACCTCCCAAAATGTTTTATAGAAAATTGGTTAACATTGTAATAATATTGTTTTTGTGCACAATAGCTATTAATAATGTTGAAAATGGACAAATAGTGTTGTGGGTCAACCCAATTGCTTGCTGGTGTGTCGATTTGGTGTGTTTTTTTTTCAGAACAGGTCAAATAATACTTTTAGCTAAAGGGGCAACGGGTCTAACGGGTTTTAATAGTAATTTATGCATTACGCATTAAATATTATATATTTATAAAAGAATTGATAAGAAAAGTGTTCGTGGGTCAACTAGATCCGACCTGGTGTGTTTTAATCCGTTCCAAAGTGACCTAATTTTCACTTGTTGCCCTCTCTCCCATTTCGTCATCTCTAGCTTATAATTTTTTAATATTTACTGTAATGATATTTTTCCTTCATGCCCAGTTGTCATTTGGCCATATCTGTCTCACAGTGTTCCTCAATTTCAGATTCTGGACCCAGTATATCCTGGTCATGAGTTTCCTCTTCCCCTACATTTAGCTGAAACAGGGCGCATAAGATGGCGTCCCCTTGGCAGGACTTACCTTTGGAGTGAAGCTTATAGCATCTCTAATATTCTTTCTAATGAAATTAAGATCGGACATTTGCGTTCATTCGTCTGCTATCCTTCTCTTCCGAGTAGTGATCCTTTTAGATGCTGTGTATCAGTGCATGACATGTGTTTGCCATCTATTGGTAGAATAAACAAAGGATCATCTCATTATATTCATAACGCTTCAATAAAATCAGATGAGAACAGCAAAGGTGACAAGATAGGGAATCAGGATCACTCAAATAAACGTTGCATTCACCTGGTTACATTGAGTAATCCTTTAATTGTGAAAAACTACTTACCAATCACAGTATCTTTGACGATTGAAAGTGGTGGAGCAACACGTAGCATGCTGCTTTCAGAGGTTGGTAGCTTGTTAAAAGACTTTCACGTTCTTGTTATGTACTTTATCTTTTCATATGATATAATCTCTTAACTGGTAAAACTTAACAATGTCCTTTTTATGTTTAGGGAATTAAGTATGCAAATAAAGACATTTCATTAAGTTTTATGAACAGAAAGAACCTACAAAAAAAAAAAAAAAAAAAAAAAAAAAACTATGATGAGTTTTATAAGTGAAGGATTTCAACAACAACAATACCCAATCCCGCCAGGGCGAGGTATAGGGTTATAAGTGAATGATTTGATTGTGCAAAATTAAAGTCCAGGGACTTCAGACTTGTGTATGAGTTCAGCAAAAGTATATTGTGTTTTTATTCCAACATCTGCATAGAATTTATCATGACTTGTATTTATTCCAACATCTGCAGGTTGAAACTTCATTCTATCATATTGATTCGTCACATGATCTTTCTTTGACTTTCAATATGCCTGGGTTTAGACCATCTGTTCTGAAGTTCCCCCGCGCAGAGAAGTTTAGCGAAATTGCTAAATTTAGTGGAACAAAGTTTTCTTCATCAGAATCTGTAAACTTTAGTGCTGATACTTCCAAAGGTGATGCATGCTTGATCTTTATTTCATCACATGCATACACACAAACACACACACCCGCAAAAGCTGATTAGTTTGGCTGCTTGTTTTTGTTTAGGTCCATTATATGTGACAATGGAAAAGGTGATGGATGCATCCTCTGGGTCTCGGGAAATCTGCATATTCGTTCCGTTCTTATTGTACAATTGCTGTGGCTTTCCCCTCATCATTGCCAACTCTACTAATGAACTGACAAAACATGGCTGCATTGTGCCATCCTGTTATGATTTGGATGAGCAGGACGCATATTTAGGCAAACAAGACGGCCTTAGCCTTTTGTCCTCCAATCAACTTTTGCATAATGATGGTATGAAGAAGTTTCCCTTAAATAATAATCTAGTTTCCACGAGAAAGAGCTTGGACACATATCATGGTAAGTTTGTGAAGGAACCAGTCAGTTCATCTGGTCCATCTGTTACGACTCATGGAGTATCAGACGAGAAGAATATTGGTAAGGAAAAAGGTTCAGTCTCGAGAAGTCAGTCGAATGTCAAGCTGGTTGATTTTGATGAGACAAATCGCAAAAAGGTCAATTTTTGCATGTATTCTCCTGATCCTAATATTTCTTCGAGTGAGATCATGGTTAGGGTTAGTAGGTGCCAATCTGATATGGGTGTTGAAAGTACCTCATATCATGCATGGTCGAATCAATTTTTTCTTGTTCCACCTACTGGTTCTGCTACTGTTCTTGTTCCCCAATCATCCGACAATGCTTCATATGTGCTATCTGTTGCATCCAGTGCTGTTGCTGGGCCATTTTCCGGAAGGACAAGGATTATTAATTTCCAGCCCAGGTATCTTGTTTTGAGTTTTTGACATCTTTGTTAATGGGTTCGAGTCAAAACAAATCAACTTTGGTACGGGTTAAAACAGGTCAGGTTGACCCGTAAAGCTTTGTGTCCAAGATCTTCAAGTTAATGTAATCAATTAGTCTGGCAAGTTATCTGATTATAGTTTTATTTGTAAAAATGATATAGGAGGTTTTATGCATTAAAAATACATTTTGGCCATTCTTTCTATCAATTTTTGAATTTACCCATCAATAGTCCAAAACATAACCCTAGTGACCCATTCTAATGAAGTAGGTCAATATCGCTAACCTCCGCTGGTAATTGAAACAATGTTTTTTCTCTCCTTGTTACTCGCTTATCCTTTGTTCCCCTTATACTCCAGATATGTAATTAGCAATGCATCCAGTAAGGACTTGTGCTATAGACAGAAAGGGTCTGACTTCATTTATCATTTGAAGGCGGGACAGCACTCTCATATTCATTGGAAAGACATAACAAGGTAGAGTAATTTTCTCTTACATGCTGTTGTTACAGATCTAGTAAGGTTGCAGTTTTATTGTCTGTTTAGTCACTATCATCTATCACTTACTTATCTACTTGCTTCTGGCAGGGAATTACTCATTTCTGTTCGTTTTGATGAACCTGGATGGCAGTGGTCAGGATGCTTCTTTCCAGAACATTTAGGTGATACACAGCTGAAAATGCGGAATTATGTTTCGGGTGCAGTAAATATGGTACGTGTGGAGGTCCAAAATGCTGATGATGCAATCAGAGATGAGAAGGTTTTTGGGAACCCTCATGGTGACTCTGGGACAAACTTAATTCTTTTATCTGATGATAATACTGGCTTTATGCCATACAGGATTGATAACTTCTCGAAGGAGGTTAGTGTTTTTTTTTTTTGTTTTTTTCCCCTCATGTTCTGAAAGCTACGGGCTATTGTGGCTGCCTCTAAATTAAGCAAACAAAAGATAACTGTTTTCCCTTCTGCATCCCGTTCGGGTATTATCTATTTTTCCTTTGAAAGCACAATTCTTAATTCAAAAAGGAAAACTGGAACAACATAGACAAAACATTTATTGCGTTATTAAATCATAATCTAGACGAAGGTCACAAACTCACAAAGTAGGTGCGTTGAGTAACGGGTAAGGGTTAAAACAGAATATTTTGGTATGGCTCAAAATGGGTCATAATAATGCTAGTGTTTCACATGATTACGAAAGTAAATTATGTCAATAATAATCTAAGTTTTTTTTTATAAAATGATATAGTAGGTATTATGCATTAAATATGCATACTAGGCGACTTTTAACCCATTTAACGTGTTTGGCGTATTTCATCTATTTAGCCTGTTAGGGATAAAACATAACTCAAGTCATTCGCCATTTATAAGTTTATAGGTAGAGTATTCCACCTATAATCTAAGTTCTTTTGCACTTACGTCCTGATGTATTGTCTTTTTTGAGAGATAGAGCATCATTAGTTGCTTACAGTGTGGTTTTAATTATTTTGCATCACTATTGGTGATTTCTCATTTTTGAGTTTTAATCATGACAAGGGGAGATAAATGATGTACCTTTGTTTAGGTCTTATGTAACTCATTTTTTCTGGACCTTACTAGTAAACTTTGTTGGTTGCAGAGACTACGCATTTATCAACAAAAATGTGAAGCATTTGAGACTGTTATCCATTCCTATACATCTTGCCCTTATGCATGGGATGAACCCTGTTATCCACATCGTCTAACTGTTGAGGTATATTTTTTTATGTATGAACTCGTATGTTGTCATTACTAGCTGGGTTGTTACTCATTTGTTTCATTCTTAATATCATAGGTTTTTGCTGAGCGGGTTATTGGGTCTTATTCTCTTGATGATGCAAAGGAGTACAAATCTATCTGTTTGCCTGCAACTTCTGAGGTACATTTTGTTTGTCATTTATCACTTCATTATTTTCTATTTGTAACTCACACGTGTGTATCTTGATTTGATTTGGCAGAAACCTGAAAGAAGGTTGCTCTTATCTGTCCATGCTGAAGGAGCATTGAAGGTATAGTTCTTGTACTCCAAATGTGAATGTTAATGTTTATGACCCACCTCTTTTAAGTGGTATCTTTCCTACTATGCAGGTCCTCAGTGTTATTGATTCGAGTTATCATAGCTTTGATGAAATAAAAACCCCACATTCTCCTCGATTAAATGATAGAACAGAATATGACCATAGGCAAGAAAGTTCTGTTCTTTACAAAGAAAGGTTATCAATTGCCATTCCCTTCATTGGAATTTCTGTCATGAGTTCTCAACCGCAGGTACGTAACCTAAAGTTCGCTACAAATTTAGGGTAGTATACTCATTTACCATCCTTATGGAGTTTCCCACTTTGTAGGAGTTACTTTTTGCGTGTGCGAGGAACACAGTGATTGATCTAGTTCAGAGTTTGGACCAGCAAAAGTTTTCCTTGAAAATTTTTGCTTTGCAGATTGATAACCAGCTGCCAACCACACCTTATCCTGTTATATTATCCTTTGACCATGAATATAAGCAAAATCCGACATCTCAGAGTAAACTTAATGATGATGGATTGAGGGTCAAAGGGGAACGTATGAAGCAGCTGGTATCCGACAGTTCGATCGAGCCTGTATTCTCATTGGCTGCAGCAAAATGGAGGAATACAGATAAAGCGTTACTTTCGTTTGAGAATATAAATCTAAGGTGAGTGCTGCCAAAGGTTAATTTAAACATACGTATATAGATAAGATAGCTATGGAGTTGAAAAATATTAGATAGTGCAATATGGGTGGTTATAGGTCACAATTAGTTTTGGTCAGACGGGTCACTGTTTGATATGGGTTAAGACCCAAAACACCTTCTGTCTGGAGATTTAGTAAGTTTCATAAGCAGTCAATGTGCCAAATATGATTGCAACAAGTATATTACTTCAATACTAGTGTAATTTTCTGAAGAAAAAAACATCTTGTAAGTTTATGCGTGAAAAT
Source organism: Chrysanthemum seticuspe (assembly GCA_019973895.1). Taxonomy (NCBI): domain Eukaryota; kingdom Viridiplantae; phylum Streptophyta; class Magnoliopsida; order Asterales; family Asteraceae; genus Chrysanthemum; species Chrysanthemum seticuspe. The sequence continues at coordinate 14,148,106 of BPTQ01000008.1, forward strand.
ACATTTTGGGGGACTTTTTACCCATGCGACCTGAGCTAAAAAAACATTCTAGAATATTCTAGACGTAGGGTAGAGGTAAATAATAACCCTGGACTCATTAACATGTAAATGGGTCGAATATGCCTTTTGTAGGATTTACTAATAGTTTTTCTTGTTTTCTTCTTTTTTATCTTTTTTGCTTTAGAATGACAGACTTTCATCTTGAGCTCGAGCAAGATGTCATCTTGGGTCTCTTTGACTTTTTTAAGCGAGTATCATCAAGGTTCCATAGCAGAGCAATGCCACATTTGGATTCAGTTCTTCATCCTCTGTCCTCAAACTTCAGTGTAAATATTACAAGTAAAGCTTCTGATGTGTATCAGACTGGAAAGACAAACGTGAATCCTATGTTTGTCGACCGTCAAAGACAAAGCCTCCCTTTGCTACCATCAATAGTGCCAATTGGAGCACCTTGGCAGAAAATCTATCTCCTTGCACGAAAACAGAAGAAAATATATGTTGAAGTGCTTGAAGTAGCCCCCGTTACTTTAACTCTAAGGTGAAACAGTCATTGCTTTATGATATTTTTTCTTTAATATATTGATCCTATATTATAACACAAATTCACTCTGATAAAGAGCATATATGTTAACTTATTGGCTGGTTTTTTATTTTGCAGCTTTTCAAGCAGTCCTTGGATGCTTAGGAATGGAATACTTACTTCAGGAGAATATCTTATTCATGTGAGTGTGGCTACAACTTTGATGTGTTTCTTACTGAATTTGAATTTAGAACAGCGATTATGTACTTAAGATCAATAACATCTACTACTTATTTGGATACTTGTATACAGAGGGGTCTTATGGCTCTTGCGGATGTAGAGGGAGCACGGATTCATCTTAGGCGGCTGACGATTTCTCATCAGTTGGCTAGTTTGGAATCTATTCGAGAGATCTTGATCATACATTATACACGCCAACTTCTTCATGAGATGTATAAGGTTGGAGTTCAGATTCCTTAAGCTTGTGATATTTCTGTATTCAATTATTTTCGATGTCCAACTAGTTATCTGCTTTGCTGTGGCGATATATGTGTTAAACCAATACCTATAAAAAAAATTTGCGATCTTGTTTCAGGTTTTTGGTTCTGCTGGGGTTATAGGCAATCCCATGGGTTTCGCAAGGAGCGTAGGACTTGGCATTAAAGATTTCCTGTCAGTTCCAGCCAAGAGCTTTATGAAGGTAAATATCATTTTGCTTTCTACACCTAGCCAAATGTCCATGGTTCTTGTATGTGGCAAAAACGGGCTGCAGTCAAGACAGACCTTTTTTGGTTTGAGTTGGGTCGGATTGACCTGAAACTCTTCTTATCCAATGCATTCAGTTTTGATCTTAAATTAACAACTATGTTTGCAGAGCCCAGCCGGACTTATCACAGGCATGGCACAAGGAACTACTAGTCTTATTAGTAATACAGTTTATGCCGTAAGTGATGCTGCGACTCAAGTCAGTAGAGCGGCGCACAAGGTATTATATAACGGTTTAAATTACTACAGTAGATACCATTACCTTTAAAATTCTTTTGTGCACGGTATTATATATTTTATACTGGCAGGGTATTGTTGCCTTCACAATGGATGACCGTACTCTAACGGAGATGGAAAACCAACAAAGGGGCATGTCATCTCATGGCAAAGGTGTAATAAATGAAATTTTGGAGGTATAGTCTTTTCCCATGTTTTAACACATCATGTTATTAAGTAAATCTTATCGTTGCTACAATTCCTGTTCTTAATTAAATTAACATAAAAACTACTTTTTTAACTAAATTTTAGGGGCTAACTGGTCTTCTCCAATCACCGATAAGAGGAGCTGAAAAACATGGCCTTCCAGGAGTCCTCTCAGGTACATATTTATATTTTATAAAGATGGAATTTTTATAGATAAACAGTGTTGGTGCTAAATTTAAGAACAATATATGACCTTATATTTATAATTGTTTTTCCGCAACATAATAATACTATTTATGATTTGGGTTTGTGTGAGATGCATCTTTTTTTATCTCAAGGGGACCAAATGGTCGAAATTTGCGATTGTAGTTGAATTTTTAAAGCCTGGACATCGGACAAAAAGATGATTAAACAAATTAAATCATTTAGCAACCAATTCTTTTGGCTTATAGCAATAAATCTTTCGCCCTTTGGCAGGTTTTGCGCTTGGAGTAACTGGACTTGTGGCAAGACCAGCTGCAAGTATCCTTGAAGTAACAGAAAAAACAGCACGTAGTATAAGAAACCGAAGCAAACTCTACCACATGGGATCTCAACGTCTGCGGGTCCGTCTTCCAAGGCCTTTAAGCCGTGACTACCCTTTAAGACCCTACTTATGGGAAGAAGCCGTTGGTGTATCTGTGCTTTCAGATGCGGACGACAGCTTAATGCTAAAAGACGAAACCCTAATCCTCTCTAAACCGTTAAAACAAAAGGACAAGTTTGTCATTATCACCGAAAGACTCATTTTGATTGTTAGTTGCCCGAGTCTCGTGAATTTAGGTCAACCAGAGTTTCGTGGGGTTCCAGCTGACCTTGATTGGAATATAGAAGCTGAAATCACTTTAGATAGTGTTATCCATGTAGATACTGATGAAGAGATTGTTCATATAGTTGGAAGTAGTTCAGATGTCATGTTAACACAGAATCAAAATCAAAGAAGGGGCGTTGGAAATTCAGGAAAGCAACGGTTTTATAACCCGCCAACACCGCTGCCACTTTTTCAAACGAACTTGGAATGCTCGTGTAAAGAAGAAGCGGGGGAGTTGTTGAAGGTAATACTGGCAACAATCGAAAAAGGAAAAGAGCGCGGGTGGGGTGGTGCACACCGTTTGCATCAGAGTAACGTTAGATAAATTCATGGTTGTACAATGCTTATATACCAGATGCATTACTTGTAGATACTAGATAGTACTAGGTGTAGTGATATTGTTTTCACCCGAGATCAAAGATAGACACATACAAATTACAATAGGAAAAAGAATAGTTACATATACCCCAAATCCGATATAGACGACTGTTTTGTTGATTCTTTAAAATTTTGGCTGGTGTTGGTGATTTCGTTTTGTATATGAAATGTTAAAATGCTATTGAACATTTCTATGTTGGCACTTTGTACAACAATGTTTGCAATTCTTCAATTAATAAATAACTTACTGGTAATTCATAAATGACAACCCATCTGAAAAAATCTTAAAAATTATTGGTGATAAATCATTGGTGTTTCATATTTGTGTCATGATTAGGAGGCATTGCTTCCAAATAATGGTGCAAATCTTCCAAATTCAAACTCTCAAGCCAATTACTCCCGTCACCATGTTTGTCTTTTGGCATCGAACTTTCTGCTAATCCTGTGCCACTTTGCTCGCCTTCAAAGGTACCGCTGAACTCACCATCTGAATTTGCAAACGAATCGAAACTGTCACTAGTATTCTCTCTTTGTAGTTCATCACGTGAACGCTGGATGTTATTATCTTGTGGTGGTATGATCATCTCCTTCGGGTTATTCTTCTTGTTGTAAAGACGACATAGAACCCAATCATCCAGCTACAATCATTGAAACATACCAATATAAGATGAGAAAACTCAGTAAATTGACAGTATGACTAATTAGTTTGAAAATCTTACCTTAGCAGTAGTGGCATTGGTGTTGTGCTCATTAAAAGTTGCACAATTCGACGTCGGAAGTCTATATTCATGCATAATCCAATTCGTCTTGATTCCTTTAACCCCTTTTCCTGCATAAAAAACCAACGCTTTCTTTATCCCAACTATCACATTCGGGTCGGATTTTGAATTAACAGGTTTATCCGCTCCAGTAGCTTTCCAGTAGCCATTTCTCGTGACCCGGTTTGGCCTAGAGCCGTTAGGATATTTCCTGTCTCTTGGTGTAAAAAAGTACCATTCCTTTGTTCCAAACAGAGCCATTTCTAAACAAATTTAGATGAAAACTAATCAGTGGCATAGCTAAGAGAATGGAGGCCTTGTGCGAATGCGTATACGATAACTATATACGATGGTCAAAAATATATTATACCAACTATTAAAACAAAAAACATAGTATTTTAATTATCTATCTTAAGTTTAACTAAAATATACGACATAAGATTGTACAATGTTAACATTTTCTTATTGGAAGTGAATTCTGAGGCTCCAAATATATAGCGGGGTATATATTTTGAGGCCCCTAAACGTTTGAGGACCTGTGCGGTAGCACACCTCGCACACCCTTGTATACGGCTCTGAAACTAATCAGTACTCGACTAAATTACGAAGTGACACTTGTGCAATGAACCGAGTTGGAGAAAACGTACCAGGAAGCTCCCATGGTTCGTGTTTGTAAAGATCAACATCCGCAATGATAGAAGGTGGTTGAGCTACATTAACAATGTTCAACTCTGGACAGGATTTACGAGAAAGGTAGTGAACAATTAGCTCCTCGTCTGTCGGGTGAAACCGGAAACCAGGAGGCAAGTTTAACTCAGCTTCAGCATCTCTAACTCTTGTTGGCACTGATGTTGATCTCATATTATACTGCATTCTAAAATAGCTAAAGTTGAGTTAAATAGTTAAATATCTACAGTATATGATAACTTTGATGTGCAAATATGGAAATTTTATGATCCACATAGGAGTGTTTATATATACGTGGGGTGGAATTAATATAGGATTCAAAAAAAGGTGACAAAGATAAAACAAGAGTACATATGATGTTTCCATGAAGATTCTAATCACGTGCAAAACAAAGTCTTTTTTCATACTAGTAGAAAAAATTCAAGTTTTTATTGACAAAGTTAATAAAGGTTGTTGAAACAGTTAAAGACAACGACACATACATGCAATGCTAAGACACTTTAATTTGGCTTACACAATGTGACGATCATTAATAATAAGATATGAAGACATCTACTTTATGTCATGTTACTTTGTGTCAACTATGTATATGACTAGTATAATAACACATCAAGTTTCTGAAAGGTTATGTATATATTTTAATAAGCGTGTGACTGGATTTGAACTCGAGACTTCGTGATTGCACACATTACGTATGAAAATCAATGTTATATAATTAGGGCCCGTTTGGTTCGCTGGAATCCGTTGTAATCTGTTGTAATTGTAATCTGAATTATATTACAATCCTATTTGGTTGGCAGAATGGATGTAATTGTAATTCAGATTACATTACATTAAGTGTTTGGTTTGCAAGGTAATGTAATTGGATTACAACCAATTACGTCCAGTGATGTAATTCAGATTACATAGCAAACTTGATGGAATGTGTTGAATTACGTTGTAATTCAGATTTTTACAAGTAATATATAAGTATTTATCTTTTATTGACAAAGTTAATAAAGGTATTTGATACAGTTAAACGACAACGACACATACATGCAATGCTAAGACACTTTAATTTGGCTTACACAATGTGACGATCATTAATAATAAGATATGAAGACATCTACTTTACGTCATGTTACTTTGTGTCAACTATGTATCACTAAGACTAGAAGGCAACGAACAAAGAACAATTATATTCATGTTACACCTCAGCGTCACATCAGCTTTCTTTCTCATCTTACCCCTCTTCTCACACCTACTCATTTATTTGTGGATAGAGAACAACTATATTCACCTTAACTCTCATTTTTTTAATACTTACAAAATAGAAAACGTAAACGTAAAAATATAAAAACGTAAACACTCAAATCTAAAAACGTAATACGAAGTAGAAAACTTTTATTTATAAATTAAAAACATTACATACACTTCGAATATTAAAAATGTAACATTTGAAATTGAAATTACATATTACGAGACAAGTGTTCGACCAAATCGGCACGAAGGTTTTGATGCGCTTGATGTGGTATGATGTACCTCATCATTTTTTGCATTTGTTCATCGGATCGTATGGGGTCGTTCGGCAAATGTTCTTCCTTCGGGTACCATTCGGGATATATCGGCTTTTTTGTCTTTTCGAACCATATTATGTAAAATGATGCATGTATACATCATTTCATTATGCTATATTTTTTCATCGCTTTTGTGGGATTGTTAAGTATCGCCCATTTCTTCTTCAGAACACTAAACGCTCATTCCACATCTTTCCTTGCCGATTCCTGCATTTTCTACCTAATTCTCTTGTAGTCATCATCTGATGATTCTGGAATCGTCTTAACGAGTGTTGCCAATTCTGGATATATCCCGTCAACAAGATAGTAACCAAATGGGTAAGTTACCCCGGTAGCAACAAACGGAATCTCCGGTGCTATTCCTTGTTTAAGATCGTTAAATAAAGAGGATTGATCAAGAACGTTGATGTTGTTGTTTAACCCAGAAACACCAAAGAATGCGTGCCATATCCATAAGTCTTGAGAGTTGAGACGTAACAACTTCTAGCAAAATGAACGGATTCGAACCATGATCACGCCTAACATATTGCCTTTTGTGTCCATTTGGACAACCAAACCACTCCCAATCTGTACAGTCAAGGCTTCCTATCATCCCTAGAAACCCGTGCGTTTCTTTGTGATGTCGATAAAGCTTTACGACATCAGTAATAATCCTTAAATACTCTGGACCAAAATCTTCCATAACAGACTCACAAAATAATCAAGACATTGATGAGAAGTTTTCTCACCCATCTGCAGATATTCGTCTAAAGCATTAGGAACCGCGCCATATGCCAATTGACGAATTGCGGAGGTGTACATCATCAATGCTGCCTTTTTTTCGGTACAATCAATATTCCAACTAAAAAATTGAAAATGAATAGTTACCTCCCGAACTATCCAAGATTTCGACTCATTCAGAACCTATATTCATCGTACAGTGGGTTCTCAGAAAAATAAGCTTCGACTAAACGCTCATGCGCACCATAATGGTCTCGCTTAATGCATTTTATCACTGGACGATTTGGTTCTCGTCTATCTTTAATAAGCGACACCGCTCTTGCAATAAAATTCATGTTCGGACTTTCAATTTCTTGTCTTGTTCTGAATCGGTGAACATAAGCATATCGGAGTTCATTTTAAAAATAAAAGAAATGATGAAGTTAATAAATGGTGAGTTTGTGTTTAAAAAATGTTGAAATGGTGAGTATATATAAGTAAATAAAAAGGTAGAGTATAATTTATATATTTATTTTTTATGCATGCAACGGCTACAATGTACCAAGTTTTTTTTTTTTTACTTTTTTTTTTATTTATACTTCAATGGGTGTATTTAAGCATTGAGGCCTATGATAATGCAAACTCATAGGTTAACGGTTCACCTTTTTTCTCTTGAAAACACAACACTCGCGCGTGACTTTAGGGAGTGGACAAAAAAGCTAGCGCGTGAGAATGCAATTCACCTAGCGATTCTCACCCTTTTGCCGAGTAGTCTAACAACATCAACATTCATGATCTCTCCTTTCCAAATTATTTATCGGCATTTTCTTTTCAAATTGTTTCAAGTTAATTATCCATTACTAAGGCTGTGTTTGGCGTAGAGTGTTTAAAAGCATTTAGAAGCGTTATTCATTTAGGAGCTGTTTTACAGATTATAATTAGAACTACAACTACGTTTGATGACGTATAGTCTATATCCGGGTCACGGACCCGACTAAAGTCCAATACTAACTTGGCCCGGTACGAACTGGGCTAAGCCGACTAGACGTTTGGGCTCATGAAGGCCCAAACCCGAATCTATTGATGGAATAGATATCCGATATCTTCTAAATAGGAAGATAATCATCCCCAACCGACTAAGGCGGGATATGCCGAAGGTTGAGGAACACGGAACCAACAAGGATTCCGTGCGTATATAAAGGGAATCACATCCCTCGTTTAAGGTACGATCTCAGAACCCTAACACTCCTTAAACCCTAAACCGATTACTTACTCTCACGCCGGAGGATAATCGTGGGAGACAATCCCACGGTAAACCTAACGGTGTTTTCTGTCTCTTAGTGCGCAGGTCTCAAGTAACAATCAGCAATTGGTACAAGAACCGGAGCCCAAACAAGGAACGCCCAGCTTTTGTATCAACAAGTGGCGCCATCCGTGGGACCATTCACTAAGAACCAAGACTAGAATGACGAAGCATGGAAATCAGCGATCGCAGTCAGACCTTATGGGAAAGAAGCTGCAAAGTGGATCGACCCCTAAACAAACTGCTGGGACAACCAGCGTTGCTAAAAACAAGGGATCAGGTCAAGACTCGATCTTCCCACTGGTGGAACCGCGCTCGGGGACAACCCAAGCCACTGCAACCACCGCCAGTGAAGTAGATCCACTGCGCACTGTCCTTACCACTCCCTTTCAATCGGTGCTAGAAACTGACTTGACAAAGGCACCAGAGGCACCAAATCGGAATAAGAGCATAGTAGTAGAAACAAACACACTCGCTCTAGAAGGAGTTGCGCCGCAGCTGGCGCCAGAAGATTTCGTATCCCAAAACTACGAAGCCTTAGCTACCCTCGTGTAAGAGGAAGAAAAGAAGAGATCGGGTCGGAACTTGCAAGCCCGACTAAATTTTGATTCTGAATACGATACTCCCCCACTGCGCTATCAGAAAGAGAAGCGCGGAAGAAACGGACGCCGACCCCCGGTTTTCAACAGGATCGGAAGGAGAATCGAGGACGAGGAGACATCTCACTCTCATCACTTGAGCGATAGTGATGAAAATGAACGGCGTACCAGTGTCTATGATAGACTGGGTAGCCGCAAAGTGCATGACAGACTTGGGCGGAGGTACTCCCCAAGTGAAAGTCCTTCCAGTCCAGACTCTGGGGATAGCCGGTGCAAGCGCCGAAGGAAGGAAAACTCGTCCTCCGATAACTCCTCGGACAATGAGGATAGTGATACAGGACATTGGAAGTCCAGAAGCAGACACAATGACCAAGAGGAGGACATGTCTCTCCCATGGCGTCGTCAGAAGGTGGACGCGTTCACTAGACGCATTAGCGATTTCTCAGATAACAAGAAGAGGCGCATGCCTGCTAATGTCAAGACCTATGACGGAACAGGTGATCCAGACGATCACCTAAAAATCTTCGAATCAGCCGCAACTATTGAGAATTGGCCACAACCAGTGTGGTGCCACATGTTTAATTCCACACTAGTGGGAAGCGCGCGGAACTGGTTCAACAAGCTTCCACGACGGAGTATAAATGGTTTTGAAGAATTAAGAAAGGCGTTCCGCCTAAATTTTACTCAACGGAAAAAGTGCGCTAAAAACCCTGTCGAACTTGCCAGGGTAAAGCAGCGCCAAGGAGAAACTACGAGCGCATTCATGGAGCGCTTTAAAGATGAATGCATGCAAGTTAAAGCATGCCCGGAAGTGCTAAAAATCTCCGGTTTCATGAATGGAATTAATAACCCAGAACTCATCAAGAGGTTGAATGACAAGATTCCTGAAACTTTTGATGAACTCATGAAACGCTCTAGGTCCTTCGTCCAGGGAGAAGCCGCCGCGGCGGATAGCCAAAGAAACTCCTCAAACTATCGGTCGCAGGAACAACCTGGGAGACAACCCAATGACCGGAGTAGCAACCGTAATAGAAGCTATCGCAGTCAGGGAAGCGGGAGGGATAACGACAGATACACCCCGCTGACAAAAACCCCAAAGGAAATACTCGCGACAGAAGGGGCGAACTTCCCAAGACCACCACAAATGCACACCCCAGAGGATCGGCGCACCGGGAATGGATATTGTGACTACCACGCACAGAAGGGCCACACCACTAACGAATGTGTCCAACTGCGCCAACTCATTGACAAAATGGTCAAAGAAGGCAGATTGGACCATTTAGTCAAGAATATCAAAGAAGGAAAGGACAAACAAAAGAGTGGCAATAAGAAAGAGACACCTAAAGACAAGGCTGACACCATTTACATGATACAATCATGGCAGCGGATCACAAGGCAGAAGGTCAGCCAGGATTTCTCACGTGGAAAGGAGATCTGTTTCCCCACCTTAACCGCGGACAACGCAGTGGTGGAACCACTCACTATAGAAATAAGCGCGGGGGGTCACGACATCCACCGCATGTACGTTGATGGTGGAGCTTATGCGGACATCATGTATGAGCACTGTTTCAAACGACTGCGCCCTGAAATACGCAGTCAGTTAAGCCCGGTAAGAACGACGTTGACTGGTTTTACAGGTGAGAAGATATGGCCTATGGGGCAAATACGATTACCTGTCAACATTGGAAACGAAGAACACTCCGCAACGGCCTGGATGGAATTCATGGTGATTAAATCTCCCTCGCCATACAATGGCATTATTGGGAGACCTGGAATATCAGCTATGCGAGCAGTGCCATCAACAGCGCATGGGATGCTTAAATTCCCAGTGGAAGGTGGTATCGTTACTCTTTACAACGCCACTGTACCACATAGAGAATGCAACATGATTGCATGCGAAACGGCACCAACCCCAGCACAGCAGACAACCAGGATTCCAAATCTGAAAGTAGCAATTCACCCCGAATACCCGGAACAGGAAATATCCATCGGAGGTTCATTGTCGGACAACGGCAAAGCAACTGTATGTGCACTCCTGCAAAAGAATTTGGATATTTTTGCATGGGAGTCTAAACACATGACAGGAGTACCGCGCTCTGTCACAGAGCATAAACTAAGAACCCGACAAGGATACTCACCCATACGCCAGAAGAAGCGCGGCCAAGCCCCGGAGCGCGCGCAAGCAATCTTGGCAGAGGTACACAAACTGGTAGAGGCAGGAATCATGCGGGAAGTTTACTACCATGACTGGCTTTCCAACCCAGTCATGGTAAAGAAGAGTGACGGCAGCTGGCGAATGTGCGTAGACTTCACCGACCTTAAGAAAGCATGTCCACAAGACTGCTATCCTTTACCAGAGATAGACTGGAAAATAGAGTCTCTGTGCGGATATCCATTAAAGTGCTTCCTTGAAGCGTACAAGGGATATCATCAAATCCAAATGGCTAGAGAGGATGAGGAAAAAACGGCCTTTCACACAAGCCAAGGCGTCTACTGCTAAACAAAAATGCCCTTTGGCTTGAAAAATGCAGGCGCCACCTACCAGAGGTTAGTAGATAATGCTTTCGAAAAACAGGTGGGCCGCAACCTAGAGGTCTATGTTGATGACCTGGTCATAAAAAGCCATACTGAAGATGAGCTAGTGCGTGACATTGAGGAAACGTTCAAAACTCTACGAGAGATCAATATGAAGCTAAATCCCAAGAAGTGTACCTTCGGCGCTACTGAAGGCATGTTCCTTGGATACCTGATAGAACCCGACGGTATAAAACCGTGTCCAGAAAAGACAAAAGCGGTCATCGAACTTCCTTCACCGCGCACGTTGAAGGAAGTCCAATATCTCAACGGAAAGTTGGCCGGCTTAAATAGGTTCTTATCCAAATCAGCAGAAAAATCACTACCTCTTTTCAAAACACTCAAGAAGTGTATAAAGAAGGGTGATTTCAGATGGACTACGGAGGCAGAAGAGGCCTTCACTCAGCTTAAACAACATCTGGCAACGCTCCCAACACTTGTCGCACCCCGACCAGGGGAAGAGCTGATCATGTATTTGTCTGCAACTGAAGGCGCAGTCAGTGCAGTGCTACTAACAGATAGGGACTCAGTACAAATCCCTATCTACTTCGTAAGCAAGGCACTCAAGAAGACGGAGATGAACTATAGCGCCATGGAAAAATTAGTTCTGGCGTTGGTATTTGCTGCTAAACGGCTGCGCAGGTACTTCCAAGCACACCCAATAGCAGTAATCACGAACCAACCGATTAAGCAGATCATCTCCAAACCTGACGCATCAGGCAGACTGCAGAAGTGGAGTGTATTGCTAGGTGAGCACAACATCTCTTACAGACCACGTACCACAATCAAAGGACAGATTTTGGCAGACTTCATCATTGAAAAGCCAGACACCGACGAGGTACCCACACCAAGTAAGCCCGAACTGCAAGATCCATGGATCTTGTTTACGGACGGATCCTCATGCATTGATGGCTCAGGAGCAGGCCTCATTCTCACAAATCCAGAGGGAATGGAATTCACTTACGCACTGCGCTTTGAATTCACAGCGACAAACAACTAGGCAGAGTACGAAGCCCTACTCGCTGGACTACGCATTGCAGCTCGAATGGGTGTACGTAACCTAGAGGCAAATGTGGATTCCCGACTAGTGGCCAACCACGTGTTGGGTGAATTTGTGGCCAAAGAAGATAATATGATCCAGTACCTCGACAAAACCAAGACACTAATAAAAAGCTTTGACAGGTTCACTATCAAGCAAGTTCCTAGAGGGGAAAACCGCAAGGCGGATGCACTAAGCAAGATTGCTTCGACAAGCTTTGCACACCTATCAAAGCAAGTGCTGGTGGAAACACTAAAAAGCAAGTCAATTTTGGAGATGGAAATCTCCACGATAATAGAGGAGGAAGGTCCTACATGGACGACACCGATAACGGATTTCCTAAGCAAGGGAGCGTTACCCCAAGAGCAGAAGGAAGCTCGCAGGATAAGGCGCACAGCGCAAAGATTCGAGCTGCGAGACAACATATTGTACCGACGCTCCTTCCTGCAACCATGGCTCCGTTGTGTCGGCCCCTTACAAGCAAATTACGTACTGCGAGAAATCCATGAAGGTTCATGCAGTATGCACTCACGACCACGGTCCGTTGTGGTACGCGCCATGAGATCAGGATACTACTGGCCGACCATGCACCGTGACGCGCGGGACTTGATAAGGAAGTGCAATGATTGCCAAGTTCATAGACCCGTCCCGCGCCAACCACAGCACGAGCTAACACCAATAACATCACCATGGCCATTCTACAAGTGGGGTATTGACATCGCAGACCCTTTTCCTATCGCAGCGGGTGGACTAAAATTTCTCATAGTCGCCATAGACTACTTCACCAAGTGGATCGAAGCGAAGGCAGTGGTAACAATCACTGGCAACCAGGTGAAACGTTTCGTATGGGAAAACATTGTATGCCGCTTCGGTCTCCCTGGGGAAATCATCTCGGACAACGGGAAACAATTCTGTGATAACCCTTTCAGGGACTGGTGCGAGAAGCTTAACATTACACAACACTTCGCGTCAGTTAAACATCCACAAACCAACGGCCTAGTGGAACGTGCGAATCGAAGCTTAGGCGAAGGAATTAAGGCACGCCTAGAAAAGCACAAAGGACGATGGGTAGAAGAGCTATCACATGTCTTGTGGGCGCAACGCACCTCCATCAAGACCAGCACAGGCGACACTCCCTTCTCTTTAGTCTATGGGACAGAAGCCGTCATACCAGCTGAGATCGGCATGCCAACTATCCGCACTGCTGAAATCAATGTGGCAACCAATGATGACGAGAGACGTATCGACTTAGATCTGCTAGAAGAAAGGCGCGAACGCGCAGCTATACGGGAAGCAAAATCAAAGTCAAGGATGAAAGGATACTATGATGCTAAAGTGCGCAATGTTTCATTCAGACCATGTGATTTTGTCTACCGCGCTAATGACGCGAGCCACGCAGAAGAAACAGGTAAGCTTGGACCAAAGTGGGAAGGACCCTATGAGGTTACCGAAGCAATAGGAACAGGCGCGTACAAGCTCAGAGGCTTGGATGGTCGTGAACTGCCACGCACATGGAACATCTGCAACCTCAAGAGGTTCTATCTATAGGAATGGCTACGGCCTAGCGCACAGACGCTCTCGCACTTTCAGTGCCCAATAAACATCTATGCATTTACTCTTTCTTTTACTTAGAATAATTGTCTTATTTACTTATTATAAAAACTTGCAAGTATCAATAAAACGCCGCGGTTTCTAGCTAACTCCGCGACATATTCCAATTTGTTATTTCCATAAACTCTATGTCTTAATAACTTTTTATTTCTTGCCCACGATGGCGTGCATGCACCATAATAAACCCATGATGGTAAAAGGATAAGTTAACCTACTAAACAACTTGTTGAATAAGAGGGTTGCAAACCCATCAACATTGGATCACGTATCCTTGTTAAACACCTTATTCTCAAGACGTTGGAATAAGTTTTGTACACATCCTACGACGGATGCGCAACAACGCACACGTGCACGTTTAACAACTGTGGAACCAAAATACTTGATTCCTTAATTCGGTATGTACAATACGTTGCATATCATTAAACATACACGATTATGATAATACTTGGAAGTTATTTTTTAAAGTATCTTAGGATCTTCATACATGATTATGGATTTCATGTATTCTCGCACTTGCATATACATGTAACAACGAATACGTCTTTTACGCAAAGACAAACAGATAAGTATGCACATCACGAATTGCAAAATATATTCACAAACATTTAACACAAGGAGATTTATTTCATAACTACGAGTTATTTCCCAAAGATAGTTACAGCACAAGAGACAATCTAAAAACTATGACTACGCTTCAAGGATGAACTACCCACGCGGCTAGTAGCATTCCCAACCCTATTCAGCTCCTGCAACAAATCCGCGTCTCGACGAGCCACAGTGGCAACACTCACGGGCACCCCGTCAGACCGAGGGAGGTGCGCCGCGCCGACACCACACATAACAGCCTTGCCCTTAATACCTTTCTTCTAAGCAAGCCTCATCGCATGCATTTCCAAAACTTGCTTCAAAGGGACCTCCCTCTCCAGGATAAAAGGATTCAAGATATCCCTGGGGCGCGCGAATATAGGAACATGTAGTTGGGATGCATCAGGTTTAAGATAATAGTCTGGCTGTGCAATGGCTTCTCCACCGCGATGACGTGCTAGAGTCAGGCCTGCAAAAATAACATCTATCGGATAGTCCTGTCATGCTCCAGTTCAGCAATCATGGGGAGTTCCAAGTCCCTCATCTTCTTCATGGCAGCGACCAGATTATCATAAGCCTTCGCGTCATAATTAGGTACCTGCTCAACGGGTACCTTTAGAAGCTCATCCTCATACAGCTTCTCAATGGCTTCTGCTTTCCCACGCTCCATCACGCACTTAACTACATCCCCGAAGGAGTTAACGACCTCTTGCGACTCCAGGGTACTTAACGCAGCAAGACGAAGCCCATGGCTTATGAGCCATCTGCGCTCAGCAATGGTCGACAGAAGTTGAGGATATAACTCCTCGTCATACTCCAGACTTAACTTGCGCAACTTCATCTCCTGACTTTCAAGGGCGCTTTTCACAGTAGCGCCAAACTTTTCAAGCTGGGAGGTCATCGCGTCTTTACCATTCTCCAAATATTTCATGGCCCAATGACAGGAAGACTTATATCCCGCGGCCTCTGCACGCTCTTGATTTATTTGGCACATCAGCGCCATTTTCTCTTCGGCGAGCTTTTTGGCGTATGACAACATAGTCTCTGCTTCACCCCTAGCACTAGCCAATTGCGCCTCCAGCAGCGCAATTTGTTGGTCTTTTTCAGCACCTTGGCTAGTCTCTCCCGAATACTTTGCCTTTAGCCGCGAAGCAAGTAAGACCAGATCTTCGACCAGTTGCCCCATGGGCGCATCCCCAGAGGTCCCAGGCTCAGCACTTTGGCTCTTCAGCCCAGATGATTCAGCACGAATTGGACTTGATTGGGGGGGCGACTCTGCGGATTGTTCAAACCTACAAACATGACGAGCAATTCACAGTTATTTAGTAATATCATGAGGCATTTCAGTACATAACCTTGTAAGGATACTTACGCAGGAATAGATGTGTCAGGTGATGGTGGGCCCGACGCAACATCACTAGAGGATGACTCCACACTAAACACAACCGGGCGCTTCTTCCGAGAAGTGGCAGCGCCATCGCCACTGCGCTTCCTTTTGCGCTCCAATCCTTGACTTTCTTCTTCCTCTTCCACTTCCTCCACATACTCCGCCGCTACGGGCGCAGGTTGCACTGGAGATGAAGGGACTGTAGAACTGGGCACACTCTGTAAAGGTGTTGCTTGTAGCGCAACGGATGAACTTTCCCCCGCCTCGCCTAGTCCAACACTAGGGTACGCCCTGCCGCCGCAACAAGCACGGGCTCTTCTCCCTCTTTCAGTGGCCGTGTTCCCACCTCTACTTCGATAGGCTTCGTCAGTTGCACAACGCTGAACAGGTCCATCTCTGCGCAACAACAAAGAAATACAAACAGTTCACGACAAGTACGAAGAACAAACAGTGAAAAACTTACAGTACTGTAACTCAACAGGGTACGAAAGCATGAGCACCCACCCTGACCATCGGCGCCTAAGAAGATAGGAACTTCTTCTGAACTGCCAAAATAGTTGCGGCTCAGGCCAATATGCACCAAGAACTCCTCGGGGTAGGAGCTAATAGGGATGCGGTTCGCATTTATTGTTTCCGCATCCTCCGCATTATATGATCCAGGGAGGGGGCGCTCATCCTTTGGCAGTGTCCCCTTAGAGTAAAAATCAAAATGTGACGGAAAGCATGCGTCGTCAACCCAGAAAAAGGTTTCTCTCCAATTTCTGAGCGCGTCTAACTTTTCCGTATAACATTGGAGTGACCCAGGGCGCTTCGCGAAGGAAACCCACTCGTTTGACCACGTGGTGTGGTAAAACGCGCGGAACAGGTGGATTGTGGGGTTAATGGCCAATAAGTGGCAGTTCACCTCGAAATTAATTAGTTTTGCCGCACCTATACAGTGCAGCTGGGACAAGTGTATGCGGTAATAATTCAATACATCACTTAAGAATAACGATAGGGGTATGCGCTGATTTGCGAATTCAAAGAATCACGTGTATACCCCAATCTTCCCATCGGGGAAATCCGCTATCGACGCATTCGCAGCCGGAACTTCCTGATGTACTGCGCTGGGAATATAATAATCCGACGCAAACTGTCAAAGCTCCTCCTCTGTTATGTCTGACGTAAAATCCGATAATTCCTTAACCATGGTATTGTTTATAATAAAAAACAAAGGCGCAGGCGCAGTTACCTAGGGGATATTTCGGTATGAAGGCTTGGAAGTGTTTGAAGCTATGATAATGGCGGATAGCGTTTTTTTTACTGTGTAGAAATGGTGAAAATGAAGTGAAGGGATTATATAACCTTCCTCCTCCACGCGATGATCGACACGTGGATCCCACCAACCCTAAATATGTGGTTGGGATTGTTTGATGGGACATGGGTGCAGTAACATTTCCCCCGATTTACGAGGTGCCCGTTTTCTTTATTACGGCTGGATACAATGTATCAAGAGGATATTTCTTTAGCTTCTTTGCTACGCTTTGTTTATTTTTCATGGACTACGATAATTAGTCTAGCATCCGTAGTTACGCACTGCGCATACTAGACTGGGGGGACATGATGACGTATAGTCTATATCCGGGTCACGGACCCGACTAAAGTCCAATACTAACTTGGCCCGGTACGAACTGGGCTAAGCCGACTAGACGTTTGGGCTCATGGAGGCCCAAACCCGAATCTATTGACGGAATAGATATCCGATATCTTCTAAATAGGAAGATAATCATCCCCAACCGACTAAGGCGGGATATGCCGAAGGTTGAGAAACACGGAACCAACAAGGATTCCGTGCGTATATAAAGGGAATCACATCCCTCGTTTAAGGTACGATCTCAGAACCCTAACACTCCTTAAACCCTAAACCGATTACTTACTCTCACGCCGGAGGATAATCGTGGGAGACAATCCCACGGTAAACCTAACGGTGTTTTCTGTCTCTTAGTGCGCAAGTCTCAAGTAACAATCAGCAATTGGTACAAGAACCGGAGCCCAAACAAGGAACGCCCAGCTTTTGTATCAACAACGTTCTAGAAAAAAAAATAATAAAAGAAAATAAAAAAATATAACTCCGTTACCAAACATTTTTATAAAAAAATATCTGCTCACAATTACCACTGCTGTTGCTATTTTTGCTAAACACGCTTTAAATGGATAGGAAAATTTGATCACGATTACCACAATACCCTTACTTAAAATGATTATTACAAATATTAAAGAAAACAATAATTAATTAGTTAAGTGAAACACTTATTTTATAAAAAATTAAGAAAAGATAACGAGTATTAATTATATTTTACTTAATATATGTTATTTTGTTTATAATTCAATCACGAGTTCATGACAATCGCTAACTATTTCTTTCTCCACTAACGTCCAGGGGCGGTACCACCTTGGGGGCAGTGTGGGCAGTTGCCCCCACAAACCTTTTTACGATAATGGTAGTTTTTTTTGGAGAAGATGACTTGTTTTCAATTTTCCCTCAAGAAATTATAAATAAAAAGCAAAGTTTCAACAAAGAGATGGTTTTCGCCCAGATGTTTTGTACGATGTGTCGCTACACATATGATTAGGTGTTCGAGCCTATATTTTGTCTCTTCGCTGCTCAATCTCTCAATATTCCGTTCTTTATAATTGTTTTCTTTTCCCCATTTAATGAAAAAAAAAACATTAAAAGCTTGAATGACATCACAAAGAAATTTTTCTTTATAATTTTTTCTCCCCTAAAAATGAACTCTACTAATTTAGTGTATTTTGTAAACTTCTATTGTTTAGAAGTCCGATATGTTGAAACCATTAAAAGCCTTTTAAGATTCTACGTATATCATCGTTATTATATAAATACTTTTTTGTTCGAATATAGACTTGGTAATGAAGAATACAAATTTGGATTTTTGGGCTCATATGAAAGGCAAATCGAATTTTGTTTGGTTCATAGTAAATTCGTTTCATTTCAGTTTGTCGTTGAAAAAAACCCGACTCGAAGTCCCTGACCAGATATACACCTTTAAGTTTTGCCACCACATAGATTTTTTTCTGGTACCGCCCCTGCTAACGTCCTCATGTTTATAATCAATCGTGACTCACTGATCGAGTAGCATGCTGACAAATGACGATAACCAACTAGAGGGGTTTCGGAGGAATGTGCAATAGGTGCTGTCGTACAAGGCCTCCTCTTAAAAAGAGCACATTTTTATTAGTTTTGCATATAAATATGTATAATCATAAACATATACGAGTCATATAATTTAAGTTTATATGCAATTTCTTTTTATTTTACAAGTATAATAGAGCCTAGATTAAAATACACCGTTGGTCCCTAAACTTGGCTGGACGGATCGCGATGGGACGAAACTCGCCCTTTTCATCGCCACAGGTCCAAACCTTGGCCATTAAATGCCAGATTCGTCCCTTGACCAATAACGCCTATGTCAACGTCTCTTTTCTGTTAGTTATTGGAGGGTATTATAGTCCATTCACATTTATAACTCAACCTAGTTAATTCTAACTCAAGAACTATTCCACCAAAACAAAAAAAGGGATATTGTTTGAACAAATAATATCAGTGTACATGAGTCCTCACCACTTAAGTATGACTTCATAAAAGTCAACTGGTAAAGAAAGTAATAGCTCACATAAATTTATCCAGGATTAACAAACAAATTTATACATTATCAACTACTTAGCTAGTTGACTTATAACAGTCAACTATATACAGTGTTTGATGAAATGGAACATAACTGATACTACGTAGTCATTGTCTGATACATGTTAATATACTGATTCGTTACAAAATATAAAAGATGAATTTGGGCCCAACTTCAAAACGTTCAACTGCTGAATCTTCAAATGATCTACACAGCTGTGATTGATATCCAGAAACTGTTGAACCGACAAAACTTTTAGCCCTAAATTGATGATGCTGCTGCTACCTTGTCTGCAAAAACAAGTATACAAACTACAAACATATAAGTTATGAACTGTAGTGTTACAGCTTAATGGAATTTAACACATGACATGGTATTCATCACTGAAACATCACCTAGGGTAGCCTTTGGGCGAACAGTGCTAGACGCAGTTTGTAATCTTTTCTTTGCTCCGAAAGGGTATCTTAACACCGCTTGAAACATCTGCAGCATCACCACCAACCCTTTCAGCCTTCCCCTTCAAGTCAAAACCAGGCAAGTTCTCAACATCAAACCCTGCAAACTCGACCATTTTGGCCTTCCCCTTCCCATCTAACCTCGCTTAAATTCTTGAACAACTTCTCTCCCTTTTTTTCTGGGCAAAACCTCCTCTTCATCAACCATCTTTCCTTTTCCTTTTCCTTTAATTTTGTCTCTTTTTTTAGCTACAACCCCTTCTTCGTCTTTGATTACTACACCACCTTTCACTCTTGGTGTCCTGGTTCCACTCCCCTGCATTTTTTTCTTATCTATCCCCTGCCATTGAATTCTAGTCCTAAAAAGTGTTTGACTAAGCATCCTAAAGTTAGCTTCCTGCTCTACCCAAGCCACAACTTCAAAACTGATGTTTTTTAAGTAAAATTGTGCTAACTTTTGGGGCTTGTGGGCTACGAAGATATCAACTGACTCATTTGTTTCAGCCATTCCAAACAAAGTATGAACATCAACATCAGTATAAATCAAATGAAAACCATTTTCTAGGGATTGTTTAGGATCACAGAAAAACAACGCCCATTTTTGTTCATTAATCCCTGATAACACATTATCAAGGCTTGAACTAAATATATCCCTATCACTGGTAAAGACACACAGATTAATTAATGAACCTCGTTCATACCTGAGTGGGCTATAATCAAAAACCCCATTATAGTGGATTCTGAACAGGACCTCACCTTCTTCTTCTTCCTTCACATCCTTAAAAGTGGAGACGAATATGCTTATGTCCTTCATTCTTACTTTTTTGTTTTTTTTAAGAATTGGTTTTACTAGATGTGTGTTTCAGTACGTGAGTGTGGATGTATGTTAGGTTTCGTTTTGATTGGGTTTTGTTAATTGGGTCGGGTTATTATGATAGTGTTTATGGTTTCGGATCTTGTTAGTTGGGTTCTTTTGGTGATTCCCAACACATTAATTGTGTATAAGCGTATCAAAGAAGGCAAAAGGCCAAGTTGAAGGGTAGTAGGTTTAAAATGTCACACTTGGTCCCTCAATTTGGCCAGTTAGCAGTTTTTTGCACTTAAAATTCCCGCATATTTTTTCTCACACAAACCTGATTTTTCTCTGTTTACTAACTTCACAATTAGTCCCTGAATTTTGGAATGTCTAGTTATTTTTGGTATTTATTGGTTAATACACTATACCAATTGCATACCAACAATCACAAGAAACATATCCTAAGAAAATCTCAACAACCTCCCAATGGCTGACTTTCCACTACTTGAAGAACTCGCCAAAGCTTCGAACTCTGACTACATGTTTGACTCGATTTCTCTCTTTTATCAGAGAGAAAACGATAAGGACATCAAAATTGCTAAAGGACTCCAAAACACTTTGACTGACTTGATTCGGGGTATGAAGGAAACCCAAGAATACATCTCTGAGATCAAAGGCTTTCGAACTACGGTGATGAACTACAAGGTTATCGAGGATCTTCGCAACAGGAAAAAGGCTAATGTCTTGAAGGCGTTGGAGATAAGAAGGATGATCTGTCAGACACACTCACAGGTGTGTGACAGGAACAACTTCCTTGATGATCTTAGAAAGTGTTGAGAAGGAAATGCTATGGTTATGTTTTCCCTTTTTTTTTGGAAAAATATGTACTGAATATTTAATGTTTAATATGAAGTTAATGAATCTATATGTTATGTTCTAGTGTTTTAATTTGTTAATTATGTTGTTAATTGTTGTATTCGTCTAAGAGAGTTGTTATATCGGTTTTGATTGTATTGGGTGTTGGTAGAACTATGGTCCTTGGTCAAACAGATTTAGAGTGTAGGGGACACAAGATTTAGTCCCCTATCCTGTCTTGCATTAACTTATAGCAAGCACTTTATTCTCACATTTTACCACAAATTTGAATTCAAATACATAAACCCAACCCTTTCAGAGAAATTGAGTCAAAATGGGTAAATCTAGAGCTCGTAAACAGATTAAATGCTCCAATTGTCAAACTGTTTGACATAATAAGTCTAGTTGTCACAAGGATCAGGTACCAAAACCAACAAAGGAAAGTAAGGTTCGAGGTAGAAAAAGGCATTGTGATGGCAGAAGGCAACATGTATTCATTTAATTGTCATTTGTATAACGATTGTTCTAGTGTGTTTACATTCTAGTTGATGTGCAAATGTATTGCTTTTGTAGTGGATGGATGAAGACGATATAAGGAAGATTATGGAACAAGAGTTTTATGATGCTCTTTATGAGCAAGAAGAAGAACACGCAAATTTGGAGGAAGATGAAGAGCAGTCCAGGTTGGATGAAGAAGCATTCCAACAGTTTTTGGAAGAGGAGAGAATGTACAAAAGAGTTGAAGAGGAATGGGAGAGGAAAAATTGGCTTGAAGATGCAGAGTATGAGGCAGCTTACTATGGAGTGTCTGTGGAAGAGTTATATCAAAGACATCCATATGTGCTGGATAAAATTCACGCTCTGAAAGGCACAAATTCCAGCAGTTTTCGAAGGTTGTAGGCTTCTACTCTTCTAGCCATTTGTAATATCGACAATATTATGTTTGAACATGTTTTTGTTTTTTTTGTTGACTTTATAAGTTGACTAGCTTGTAAGAATTTATGTTGTCTGATAACGCTACACGCGTCGTTCGGGGTCAAGGAAACTTCCTTTTCTTCGAGCAAGTTTTATAACACCCTAGGCAGTGAACCTAATCGTTGTAGTGTAGTAATTAGGGTAAGCCACGGGTATTGATATCGTTCTCTAGGGGAATAGGAATGCTAGTAGGGAGTTACTACGCTAAGGTTAAGGTTGAGGAAGATTATTTTTTATCTTTTTATATTTTATGAAAATGGAAAGGTACGAATCTCGGGTATTGGATTTGGGGGGGGGGGTTGGTATTTCTACCGATTACTTCTACTATTATCTAATTATCTAAACTAAGGTTGTGGGAGTCTATGTCTAATTAATGTGTGCTCGTATGATAGTTTAAAGATGTGTTTACTTAGTTTGTATTACTCCTTAATTATCTCCTATTGATGGTTGAGTGTCACGTCTTATTCCTAGTTGCGTTGTGTTTCTAAAGTTGTAGGGTATGCGTTTCTCCCTAACTCTTTGAAATTACCAAAGGGTCTTGTCTACAAATCCACGTAGAGATTATAGACTCCTACTCTAAGGCACTCTTCGGATGTTTTAGCCTACAATCACTCAGGTAATCATACTCTAAGGTTCACAAAGATGAATCAAGCATTAAGTACACAACGAATGACCTATCGCATTACTAGATCATTAGTCAACTAAGATAAGAAACAACCAATCAATATTCAATAATTAAGTTTCATACTTCCTAAGCAAACACACAAATAAATTAGCCGGACATGGAGAACATGCAAGCATACACACAAATAATCAAAGACATAATTGAATTAATGAAGCAAAGACTTATCTTGGTGTAAGATAGGGTTAAAAACCCTAAAATACTGTACAAGACACCTTAGGTTCGGTTTTAGGTTTTTACTCCAAAGACTCTCCACCCAAAGACTGAAAAATTCGGATTCTATATATAAGATTACAATTGCGACGGCGTCACCTTATGTTTAGTGACGCCGTCGTGTCGCCGCCATTAGGGTTTCGTCTTGGCCACGTTAACCTTGCGACGGCGTCACCTTATGTCCGTGACGCCGTCCTCTTCAGCTTCTGACGTCGTCTGGATCGCATCTAGGCCGTCTGAGTAGCGACGGCCTACTCTTTCACAACTAGACGCCGTCTCTTGAAAACACGAGTTTTGCGTTCTAACCCGTCACAATAATTCTCCGACGGCGTCGCAAATAGAACCTGACGCCGTCGCCTTCTACATTCAGCGACTGTGAGTGTCTGATTTCGACTTTGGCCATTTTCTTCATATATTCGCGCCTTTTCGTCCAAATAAGTGCCATTCCAGCATTTTGCCTTCACGAGACCTAAAAAGTGAAAAGGAACGATATTAAGCAATAACGGATACAAAAGTGATCAAATAAGGACTTAAACGTCCCCTCAAAATGGTACCTTTTAAAACCTTATCAAATATCCCTACACTTGTTATTTGCTTGTCCTCAAGCAAATGTGCTTTTAGCCAATTAATTTATAAGTTAGAGGTCATTCAGCATTAATTCAAAACGGTCCACAACACATATAAGCCCCGCAAAAGTCATAACAAGCACGGAAATTACATACTAGCACCTCACATGGGGTGTTTGGATACTCAAATCTCTCTCAGGTGTATAAATGAAATATAACGATATAGGAAATGGAAGATAAACACTCATTAACCGGTCCTAGTACATAGATTACCATAGGCTTGAGAATAGATCAAACCTCCATCGCTTTGGCGTAAGCACCTAGGAAAGACTATCAAAGAGGTCTTTTAAAGGGTTGTAACGTTAGGCTTACGGTAGGGAAATAAGGGTTTGGTGGGATAGGCTATTTAGTGGTGGTAAGTCAAAAATCTTTATGTTAACTGCATATGAAGAATGGCGTTGCTAAGCCAAGACTCGACACTCTAAACTCTAGATAACTGAAATAAACAAACATAAATTAAAAGATAGATGTAGGATGGTAGCCCGTATGTTTTTTGTTTTTTTTTTTTTTTATCACTCTATTTTTTTTCTTTTCTCTTTTTCTATTTTTTTTTTTTCGATTTTTTTTTTTTTTTTTTTTTTTTTTCATACACTTTTACTCTACCATCCTCTACGATAACATCAAAATACTAGGGATTTACAGGGACATCCCTACACTTGAGTTTTTATTATTCTAACACTAATTTGACCCGATTTGAAAAGATCAAAACACTTGGGGTACATTATTATGCAAACAAAGGGAATTTGAATTTAACGTTCCCTTCCCGTCATTTCATAAACTTTAACTTTTCCCATGAATCCCAATCATCCCAAAACTGTATACAAAGGATATGACTCGACTTAGCAACTTATGCAAGCAACTAGATAATTGAACTAAGGGTTTAGGGTGATAACAAACATTTGCACTAAAAGTGAGTGCATAAGGGGTAGGCTAAGGCGATTTGGGTGTATATTTGGGGGTGGGGTGTAAACAATGCTCTTCATTGATATTCTGGAAAAACCGAAACATCACGAGAACCGCGAAAAGGATAGGCTCTGAGGGGTTAACTAGGGGTATCGTGTACTAAAGATGAGTACAACGCAAAGGGTGTGGGGGAATTACTCAACCGATATGGAAGAAGTAATTATATTACAGGTATCAAACAAGGGTTTATCCTAATGCCTCTTATCATTTAGTTATTCCTAACTACACAAGTGTAGTCTCACTTGCGATCTCGGAATGCATCACAAAACAAGTTATAGAATCTAATATACTACCAGTTCACACTCTAAGCATTAAAGATGAATGCTTTAATTCCTACTAATCTAAGGGCGATCCTCACATTTTGGGTGGAATTTGGGTGGTAAGGGTTTTTGTGCTAGTCATATAACTTCCTATCCATGAGACGCTTTTGTTAAGACTAATGGCCCACTCCTATATGTCATGAAAAATTTTAAATTTGGTGCCAAAATTACCCTAACCGACATTTTCTCATGGTTTATTACACAATCACAATTGGACAAAGCAAATAGTCAAGGATAAGCATAGTTTCAAAGTTCCCGTTTTATTTTCCCTCCCTACACTTAAACTGAACATTGTCCCCAATGTTCCCCGAAAGTATCAAAGTTATGATAAAAGAAGGTAATTAAAAACGAAAGAAACTAATACTCCCCTGATTAGCTCGGTAGGATCCGTGTGTGAAGTAGTGGTTAAATTCTTTTTAAGAAGAATTATTGCGTGAAAAGCTCCTTCCAATCTTATGTAACTTCTTCTTGACAAACTAAACCTGCACACTTGAAGAAAACAAACGAAACCTTCGCGTAAAATCGGCGGTAATAATATATATAAGACTCGATTTAAACTAGGATATAATGCTTGTGGAATGGATGTTTACAGAGTTTCTACGAAAATTAAGACCTGGAAAATTCCAAAAATTTATAAGTAGCTCAGAAAACGAGAAAAAGTAATCTGATGTTTTTACTCCTTCCTGACGCCGTCAGGTTGCAATCCTGACGCCGTCAGGTTATCCTGACAAAAACTGGTCTGCGATTTTCTGGAAAAATTTCTGGAAAATTTACATATTTAGAATCTGGAAAAATTTCTGCAAAACATTCATTATGACTCGATACAAGCATTTGACTCGAACAAACAAACATATATATCTTTTAATTAATTGTTATTCTCATGTTTACGTTTCTTTTGAAAACGTGTGTAATCCTCCCTACACTTATCCCTTATGTAAAATACCTTTATATGTAATTAAGACGAAGTTAAAAACAAAATAAAGCATTTTTACAAATTTAAACATGAGGATAAACAATTAGTAAAAGATATATGACACTAACAAGCAAACAATTAAGCATGGGTTGCCTCCCACGAAGCGCTTTTCTTTATTTAAGAGTCTTGTAGCTAGACTCGTAGTCGTGCTCCTACGTTTTCTCACCATCGCCCTCTTCATGGCCTCTAATGGGGGATTCCATGTTGTAGAAGTGCCCTAAAATGCGCTTCTCTAAGAGTTCATCTTCTCCCCATTCGGTCCTGTATTCCGGTCCTAGGCACAAACAATCCTTGTAGAATCCGAAAATCTTAGCCATAACATAATCAACACCTTTCTCCCTATCCTCATCATTCCTATAATAGACCGATAGTTTAAGTTCCTTTTCATCATTAGAGAGTGATGAAAATTTCTCAATCTTAAACGGCATTTGGTAAGCTATGTCATCGGTCTTATTCTTGAACCGCACTACTCCTAATGAGGGGTCATAGGTCATCCCGGTGCTTTCTATGAAAGGTTTTCCTAAAATAACATGGGACAAGCTAGGGTCTATGGCCGTGCTAATATCATCCACAACTATGAAGTCCGTAGGAAACGTGAAACTACCTACATAAACGGGCAATCCCTTAACTCTACCAAGAAAATTGCAACTAACATTAGGATCATTAGGGTCTTGCCTAGTTGGAATAGGCTTCTTCAATATCCAATTGTAGTAGGTGCTAGTCATGATGTTGATTGGGGACTTGCGATCAATGTAAGCTTTTGCCACAAAAAGGTGTCCTATGACACATGGTATGTTAAGATTCCAAGGGTTCCCAAACTTAATTCGAGGACTTTTCCTAACATACATGTGACGGAGGTCACGCACTAAGTGAGGGTGGCGAGATAGTTCTTCGTCCGTAGGAAATTTGTTGAAATAGTCAATGTCTACTTCATCTATTTCCTCGGGTATTTCCTCATCCACTAGTGTATAGTCCTCTTCGTCATTTGTTTCATCAGGTTCAACTAAGGCGATGGTATTGACGAATTGGACATACTTTAGCTTGCTTGGATCCTTAATCTCTATGCCTGAAGGCTCGGGAGTTGAGATAGCACTAACCTTCTTATCACTATTAGCTATGGCTTTCAAAAGGTTGTCTATTTTCCTATCCATCTCGGCTTGTTGATTATTAAAGCGGTCCGAGAGCTTAGCTATTTGGGTTTCTTGGGATGTAACTAGGTTTTGCAACATCCCTTCGATGTTTTGTTGGTTAGGACCGTTAGGTGGGGGCCATGAGAAATCATTAGAGGTGAATTCTTTGGTTTGTCCCCAGTAGAAATCAGGCTTTCCTTTCCATGCCTCTCGGGTTTCATTGAAATTCCTAGGTCCGGGTGTTGTAGGGAATCTTCCTCCTGTTCCATTAACACGCGAGGATGCGTAGTCAACAGAAGCGTGTTCGGGGGATCGGGTGCTATTGCGCGTGTTATGAGGATCACAAAACGGCTCACATGAAGAGGAAGCTTTGTTCACATGGTGTGAAGACTTAGGATTTTCGTAGGAACTCATGAGGAATTTAACCTGATCTTCAAGTTCGATCATCCTACGGTCAGGAGGAGGCAAGGAGATTGCCTTGACGGTTTTGGGCAGCTCACGGGGGTCATCCCAACTTTCGTTGTCATAGAGGGCAAGGTCCTCAATTATTTCCCATGATTCTTCTGCGGTGAGATCACTAAGTTTTCCACCGGCCGCTTGGTCAATGGATCGCTTAGTGGGAAAGTTGACATGATCATAAAAGATTTGGACTTGGAGCTAAAGATCAATGCCGTGATGAGGGACTTTATGAAGTAAGTCCTTGAATCGGGTCCATGCTTCGTAGAGAGATTCACCTTGACGTTGTTGGAACATCAAGATGTCATTCCTAAGCTTAGTGGTTCTCCCCGGTGGGAAAAATTGAGCAAGGAAGCGAGAAGTAAGATCATCCCAACTTGAGATGGAGCCGGCGGGAAGTCGCTCAAGCCAATTACTAGCTTGGTCCCGTAGAGAGAATTGGAAGAGACGCAGGCGCGTGGTCTCCCGAGTAGTAGCATCAAGGTCGATGGAATCGACGATTTTGAGGAAATCCCTCAGATGCTGATTTGGATCTTCGGAACGAAGTCCATGGAATGCACATCCGTTTTGCACCAACCGGATGGTGTCGGATCGCAGGGCCGTAGTTTGGGCTTGGTCGGGAAGCTCAATGGTGTTCCTATAGCCTAAGTGGCTTGGTCTCGAGTATTCACCAAGAGTACGGGCTCTTGGCGGGTCATTTGGTGGTATGTTGATGAATGGTAGTGGGTTATCACCTTCCATGATGAAAAGTGATGGAATTACTAACAAAGGTCACGAAGAAGGGGGATAGACTAAGAGAAATCTAAAAAATGAGAAAAAAGTTTACTTGATAGGAATCAAGCAAAGAAACCTAAACGAGGTGGACTACTAACTAGCTATTCTATTCCCCGGCAGCGGCGCCAAAAACTTGATAACGCTACACGCGTCGTTCGGGGTCAAGGAAACTTCCTTTTCTTCGAGCAAGTTTTATAACACCCTAGGCAGTGAACCTAATCGTTGTAGTGTAGTAATTAGGGTAAGCCACGGGTATTGATATCGTTCTCTAGGGGAATAGGAATGCTAGTAGGGAGTTACTACGCTAAGGTTAAGGTTGAGGAAGATTATTTTTTATCTTTTTATATTTTATGAAAATGGAAAGGTACGAATCTCGGGTATTGGATTTGGGGGGGGGGGGGGGTTGGTATTTCTACCGATTACTTCTACTATTATCTAATTATCTAAACTAAGGTTGTGGGAGTCTATGTCTAATTAATGTGTGCTCGTATGATAGTTTAAAGATGTGTTTACTTAGTTTGTATTACTCCTTAATTATCTCCTATTGATGGTTGAGTGTCACGTCTTATTCCTAGTTGCGTTGTGTTTCTAAAGTTGTAGGGTATGCGTTTCTCCCTAACTCTTTGAAATTACCAAAGGGTCTTGTCTACAAATCCACGTAGAGATTATAGACTCCTACTCTAAGGCACCCTTCGGATGTTTTAGCCTACAATCACTCAGGTAATCATACTCTAAGGTTCACAAAGATGAATCAAGCATTAAGTACACAACGAATGACCTATCGCATTACTAGATCATTAGTCAACTAAGATAAGAAACAACCAATCAATATTCAATAATTAAGTTTCATACTTCCTAAGCAAACACACAAATAAATTAGCCGGACATGGAGAACATGCAAGCATACACACAAATAATCAAAGACATAATTGAATTAATGAAGCAAAGACTTATCTTGGTGTAAGATAGGGTTAAAAACCCTAAAATACTGTACAAGACACCTTAGGTTCGGTTTTAGGTTTTTACTCCAAAGACTCTCCACCCAAAGACTGAAAAATTCGGATTCTATATATAAGATTACAATTGCGACGGCGTCACCTTATGTTTAGTGACGCCGTCGTGTCGCCGCCATTAGGGTTTCGTCTTGGCCACGTTAACCTTGCGACGGCGTCACCTTATGTCCGTGACGCCGTCCTCTTCAGCTTCTGACGTCGTCTGGATCGCATCTAGGCCGTCTGAGTAGCGACGGCCTACTCTTTCACAACTAGACGCCGTCTCTTGAAAACACGAGTTTTGCGTTCTAACCCGTCACAATAATTCTCCGACGGCGTCGCAAATAGAACCTGACGCCGTCGCCTTCTACATTCAGCGACTGTGAGTGTCTGATTTCGACTTTGGCCATTTTCTTCATATATTCGCGCCTTTTCGTCCAAATAAGTGCCATTCCAGCATTTTGCCTTCACGAGACCTAAAAAGTGAAAAGGAACGATATTAAGCAATAACGGATACAAAAGTGATCAAATAAGGACTTAAACGTCCCCTCAAAATGGTACCTTTTAAAACCTTATCATTGTCTTTACTCCTTATCTATTTGTTCAACAACCACAACTTCCTTCTACTTATATAATACATCTTAAGTCAGCAATTGTTTATCATACCAATATATTATCACCATGGATGTAGAAAATGGTTGTCAAATGGTATGCATTGACTGTTAGGTTCAAAGGGAAAACATGGCTGGATTGACCTTTTTTGCTAGGCGTCCACCTTATAGAGCTTTCATGTGGTATGTTTGTCCAGTGTGCCTTGAGATAAGGGGAAACACATCTTATACTGGTAGCGATGGTGTTACCAGGGAAAACACAACCACACGAGATAGTGGTGGATATGTGATGGGTCTACATATTTCTGCACCTACTATTGTTGGTGCATCCTTGGGCAGTGATGAAGAAGAAAGTGAACCACCTACAACTGAAATAGCAAGTCTAGAGCGCCAAGCCAAACACCACGTGAAGCACCTGCAACTGAAAGACCAAATGGAGAACGCTCAAGAGAAACACCAGTTGAAGCAACTGCAACTGAAAGACTAAATGGATCACCTACTAACGCAGTGAATTCCTAGCAAGAAATGCTATGTTGTATTTCAGTCTAAATGTAGCTTAACTGATATGTCTGTGATTCTTTTGTTATAATAATTGAATTTGGGATACAATTTGAATCTGTTGACTTTATAAGTCACACAAAAGAGATTTTAAATACTAACAATTCGGTGTGGTTCCTCTAATAATTTGGTTTGTTGACATTATAATTCAAAATAGGTTTTCCCAAGCACCCACCTAAATTGGATATGCAAGTGCAAACCACAAAATGAAAACAACATTTCCAAATTACACCTACACCACCACCTAATTACACCATATGAAGCAAAATATACATGTTAACAACTATCGTTTTCAGTAACCATCATCAGCCAAAAAATATACATCTTCATTACATCAACAACTAAAAATAACAGGTGAACTTCTTGATGGGAGGCTTTTTATTCATGGGTGGAGGCTTGAGGTCCTTAGGGGGAGGCACATACCACTCATTCCTATTTGTGCCGGAGCATCCCACAGCCGCTACAAGACCAAGTACAACTTTGGGAGCGGAAGCCTTGGACGCCTTGGAAGCTTGGGAAGTGGAACCTTTCAAATTAGTGGTCTTAGAAGACATGTTCCCACACTCATCATCAGATGTGTCTGAAATAATGATGACATCAACTTCATTTCCTTTCACGTTAGTATCTGGAAAGATAGACAAAACAGAAATAATCAGAGTTGACCCATTACAACTTTCTTAGCTTGTAAACATTAACTCTAAAGTCTAACCTTTCTCAGACTCCTTATTCCCATATTTTTCCCACAAGTCTTCAAGTATCACATCAGCAATGTCATCTCCTATATCTCACTTATTCCCATAAGTAGCCATGTCATAGTCAACCATAACGTCAGATACCTTTAGCTTGCTATAATCCCTCTTTTTGACAGATTCTGACACCGCTCGGATTTCTGTCAAATAAATTGGAGTTATTTATGCTCCTCCCTTAAAATGGCAATAACACAAATACAAAAAAAACCCGACTAACCTTTCATCACTTGAGCTTCTTTCGCAAATCTGCATAAATCATCAAACATTTCATCAGACATTTCATCTTCTTTTAACCATGTATCCCCATATTTTGCATTCACATATTTTACCATCTCATCAGTTACATCTGTACAAGTAAGCTCCTTGTCTGCCATTGTTAAAGTGTGTGTGAGGGTTGTGTGAAGAAGGAGGGAAACGATCAAGATGGTATACGGTAAACCGATTCTCAGAATTAACTAGGTTGAGTTATAAATGTGAATGGACTACAATAACCTCCAATAACTAACAGAAAAGAGACGTTGACATAGGCGTTATTGGTCAAGGGACGAATCTGGCATTTAATGGCCAAGGTTTGGACATGTGACGATGAAAAGGGCGAGTTTCGTTCCATCGCGATCCGTCCAGCCAAGTTTAGGGACCAACGGTGTATTTTTGTTATTATCACCTAAGGTCACCGAAAAACACGAGACGACACTTTGAGTTAGGGGTGCGCACAAAAATCAAAAAACCGAATCGGAACCCAAAAAACCGAAAAAGCCGAACCGAAAAAACCGCCCCATTTGACAAACCGATGGCAGTGGTTTTGAATTTTATAAAAACTGAATGTTTGGGGCGGTTTTTGGTTTCATAAGAAAAACCGAACCGAGAAAACCGCCCCGCCCCACCTTTTTATATGTTTTTATATAATTTTATCTATATAAAAGATTTGCTATTTAATTTTAAAAATTTAAGTATAAAACTTTATCTATTAAAAAAATGTGTTGTTTACTATCTATACATTAAAATTTGTTTTATTTATAGATATTATATCTTTGTTTTCGAACAATAGTGTTTTTTGAAAATTTTCCCTATAATTCTCGTAAGCGAACGAAAAGTGCAAAGCCGCAAAGACGTGCATTTTATATTTTAGATTGATGTTTGGTTGTTTTGTACGTTTTTCGACGCTTTGGATTGCTAGATAATATGCTATTATTGATATTTGTTTAAATATTTTTGCTTGAAAACTTAGAATTGTAAACTTCATATAAGATTAAAACTTGCTTGTTTTCAAGTAAGAAAAAACCGAAACCGGACCTATTCAATGTCAAAAACCGAAAAACCGAAACCGAAAAAACCGAAACCAGTTTGTAATTTCCAAAAACCAAAATATACGGTTCGATTTTTAGTTTTACCATAAAACCGCCCTACCCAGTGGCGGAACCAGGAAATGGGGATGTGGGGGGAAATTTTTTTTTTTACAACTAACAATAAAATGCGAAGAAAAAACCTAGGATCGTAATGATAAATCGAGTATTTTTACATTGAAATGGTGGATTTATAAGGCTTTAGAGTGTTGAATTTTGGGTTTTAGTATATGGGTGGGGGCAATTTGATTTTTGGGTGGAGGGCACTTTCTAAAAAAGATCAAAATTATTTAAAAATTACACTAAAATCTCGACTTTTTTGGCTAACCATGAGGGGCACTTGCCCCCCATTCTCACTAATTGGATCCGTCCCTGGCCCTACCCCGCCCCATGCTCACCCTACTTGGAGTTAAGATATACAAAATTTGATTTAATTTAAGCTTTACTTTTTTGAATATTAATATATATATTATCAACATAAAAGTATTTGGTCAAACTAAAATATTTGCATGATTTGGTTACCAATAACCATCGGTGAATTTCTACTTGTTGCGCAAGCAATGAACCATTCTGACATGAGTTGGGGTCCATTATTTTCATGGAATCTTATTTGATGTTTATTCAAACTAAACATGCACGAAGGGTCAACAACCAGGTCCACTACTTACATTCATTGAACCCATCGTTTGTACATTTCTGTAAAAACTTTCTCTTAATAGTCTTTCTATTTAATTTTTCTAATCATAATTTGGGAGCATTTCAATAGTATTTTGTTAATAATTTCTTGTAAACAAAATTTTTTCTCGTGTAGTTCTACGTCGGAGTAAATGATTTTTTTTTTTTTTTTTTCCTTTTTAGAGAATAATAACTTCTTTAGCTATTGTTGTGGCTAATTAAATAAGGCTATTACATAAAATTAATTGTTGATTATGATTGGATAATAGTTCTTATGAGAACGGATAAACTAGATACTAATTCAGAAAATTGTGCATTTCTATCGGATGAAATAATTATTACAACCAATTGTAATAAGATCAAACTTGTTGACCACATCCCTATGAGCATAACCCAAAAAAGTTTTGTAGATAAAAATCGCATTGATGATACTATTTCATAAATCAAATCCTAAAATATTGTGAAAGAAAAGATCCTTAGAAGGATGAGTTGAGATCCATGTAGAACTCATATTTGTCATAGATCCGATGAATCAAATCATAGCCAACCATTTTTTATCCAAATTAATAAAAAATCATTTTCCACCTTTTTTTTAAAACAACATATCTTGCAAACGATAAATCTTCAAGTTACAAAAAATACACCATTGTGACGAGAATTAAATTATCTTTCTATAGATATGCATTGTTATATATTTTCGACGAAGTTTTTTTTTTTAATTTCGCCCAGAAAAATCACACGTGATTCGTAAAAATCACATGTGATTCGTAAAAATCAAATCACATGTGATTTTTACGAATCACATGTGATTTTTACGAATCACATGTGAGTTTTACGAATCATATGTGATTTTTTTGGACGAAATTTAAAAAAAAAAATTCGTCGAAAGTATATAACAATGCATATCTATAGAAAAATAATTTAATTCTCGTCGAGATGGTATGATTTTTTTGACGTAACGATTAACGGTTTGTGAGATATTTAATTTAAAAAAAAAATGGTGAATATATTTTAATAAAAGAAATGAGCGGCTATGATTGGTTGATTGGTTTTATGACAAATATTAGTTCTATATTGAACTTTTCTCTTAGAAGGATTAGTCATTTTCTTAAAAGAAAATGCTAACAACAGCCCTTAGGTTATTATTAACAACCAAATTTTCAAAAAGATTGCTAATATTAAGACAAAGGCGTCAACGAATTCATCACTTTTTGCTTTGATGACCAATGAAAAAAATGCATTGTATTTATATTTGAGAAAATCAAAGAAATGATTGTTCATATTCATGATTTTGTTTAGACATAATAAATATTCTATGCTTAAATTTAGGAAATCAGTTGCTGACAACAACTCTTAAAGTTGTTGTTAACAAAAACTTTTGTTAAAATATAGAAATTATTATAGTGAAAAAAAACAAAATCTTCTACATCTATAAAATTCAGTAAAATGAGAATAATCAACAAAAAATTACCATTTTCTTGTCTATTACAAGTTTACAACAATATTAACTATCTAACTTCTTCTATGATAATAATGTTTTAGACAATCAATGTGCTTTTAGAAAACCTTGACACAATTTAGTTTTTTATCCACGATCTACTTATTATTCATGATCTTTTCGAGAATAGATATCATTATATAATCCAATTAGGTTTGGTCTTTGTTGTTAATGACACTTTAGAATAAGATGATTACACATCGAGTGTATATGAGGTCATTGATGATACAAAAAGGAGTAATAAAATAAGATGAGTAGTTATTGTTTTATTTGTGGGAAACTTTGTTTACAAGAAGTGATATGTGGGAATTTTCTTTAAAGGTTTTAGTCCAAGACTCCAAGTAGGACCATTTATCTAAAATAATACCTTTTGGATTATTTGAAAAGATTCTTTGACCTTTCATAAAAGGTCCAAACAGTTTTACTATACGGAGTATTTGTGATCTTTTTCAACTTTTTTCACACATTATTTTCTTTTTGTTTTGAATACATTGGATGTAAAAATAAAAAGTTCAAAGTTTGAAACGATATGTCGTTTTCAGATGTCACCAAATTTCAAAAATAATATTAAGATATATAACTTAAGTCATATGCAATGATTCAGTTTTTCGTAACCTCCATATCATGACCACATCATCCTTTATTTTTATTTGAAAAAAAATTATAAATAAACAATTTACCATCACTTTTACCAAAATGAACCATCTAAACTCGTTTTACTAAAATCAGCACTTTGAGAGAGCAAACATGGGGCGAGCAAGCATTTGCTCTCCCTGTTCTTTGTCTTGTAGCGAGACGGAGAGCAATTGAAAGAGAGAGCAAATCATTGCTCTCCATGTTCTTTATCTTGTAGCGAGGCCGAGAGCAATTAGGAGGGAGAGTAAAACATTTGCTCTCTATGTCCTTTGTCTTGTAGCGAAGATA
The DNA here is from genome assembly GCA_019973895.1 of Chrysanthemum seticuspe. Lineage (NCBI taxonomy): Eukaryota > Viridiplantae > Streptophyta > Magnoliopsida > Asterales > Asteraceae > Chrysanthemum > Chrysanthemum seticuspe. The sequence continues at coordinate 14,184,094 of BPTQ01000008.1, forward strand.
GGTGGGTGAAATGAATTGGATAGCAAATGGTTTGCTCGCCCAAATGGTATGCTCGCCAAAAGTGTCGATTTTGATAAACTCCTTTGAAAGTGTTTATTTTTGTAATTGAGTGTGAAAAGTGTTTATTGTGGTAATTGATTTTTTCTATCATCTTCTTAGCACATTTACCCGCATAATAGTTATGACATTTGCTTATACCTCATTCACAAGCATACTATACAGTGCTCACTAATAAGGAAAGAAACCATTAGGCCAGACGGAGTGGAGCTCGGGGTACACAAGCGAGCTCGTGAACCCGCTCGGGTACACCGTCCCGTGTACCTCGGGTATCAAAATCGGGTAACGAATTCGAGCTGGGAACCCGCTTTAGAACGTTGCAAATGTATACGTTGGGGAGCGTTTTGTCTTAATTCAAACGGCTACTTTAGCCCAAATAAAAAAAAAAAAAAAAAATCTTCCTATTTAACACCTATACTCATCTCTCAAAAAAAAAATACCCTTACATTTCAAAAAAAACACACACTAATCTCTCCAAAAAAAATGTCTACCGATTCTTCCGATTACGTTGTTCCTTCTTCGTCTGACGAGCTATCCACGGGTAGCTCGTTGCAAAATATGCTTCAACTAGCGGCTCAGTATTATGAAGACACGGCAAGCTCTAGCCGAACTAGCGTAAATCGTCATCGGGATATAGGTCTTGAAACTTTAGAGAATGATTGGTTCGTTGAAACACCAAAGTACAACGACAATTACTTTAAAAAAAAAATTCGAATGGAGAAAAGCATGCTTTTGCAAATAGTGGGTGACATTGAAGCGAGATACCCATATTTTCAAGAAGGCTATGACGCGCGAGCTCAAAAAAGTTTCACGGCGAAACAAAAAATCACATCGGCTGTTAGGCAACTCGCAACCGGCAATCCGCCCGATGAGTATGATGAATATTTATGCATGTGTCAAAGAACGTCACGTGAAAGTCTTGATCATTTTTGTGAGGCCATCATTGAGTTGTACGGTCGGGAGTACCTACGTAGGCCGACAGCACACGACCTTGCTCGCATTTTCCAGGCCCATGAAGCAAAGCATCACCTCCCTGGGATGCTTGGTAGCCTCGACTGTACACACGTCAGATGGAAAAATTGTCCTAGACATTTGAGAGGGCAATATACGAGAGGTGACTATGGTGTTCCCACTATTATGCTTGAAGTCACCGCGTCACAAGATATGTGGATTTGGCATGCTTTTTTTGGTCCACCGGGGTCAAACAACGATATCAACGTATTGAATCAGTCTGACTTGTATCTTACAGCTCGAAATGGAACGACGATGAGTAGTTCATTCCACGTGAATGGACGCTTTTACAAACGCGACTACTATTTGGCAGATGGAATCTATCCTAAGTGGTCCACACTTGTTAAAGCATACCCATATCCAAACGACCCAAAGGAAAAGAGATTTACGAAGTTACAAGAGGGAGCGAGAAAGGATGTCGAGAGAGCTTTTGGTGCTCTCAAAGGAAAATGGAAAATTTTTGATCGACCACTCAGAGCTATGACAAAAGCGAAGATTGCCAATCAGGTTCATGCGTGTGTTATTTTGCACAATATGGTTATAAAACGCGAGGGGAGGGCAATCTCACCGGTTCATATAATGGATCCGCCGGTCCAGCCAGTGTTCGACGACAGTGTGGTAGCGGAGTTACTAGACGAATTTCTCCATGACCGTCTTCGATATGATCTCACGGAGCACGTAGCACGTGAAGACTTGCCGCATCTCGATGATTAATGGCTTTTTTTTATTTTATTTTAATCTAGTTATTTTTAAGTATTATGTTATGTTTTTTTTAAGTATTATGTAATGTTTTTTATTTTTAATAAAATGCTATGTTTTTATTATAAATATTGTATGTGATTTTATGTATTTAAAAAAAAAAAAAAAAAAAAAAAAATGAATTCGGGTACTAGGGTACCACTCCCACTAGTTAGGGTAGTATTGGGGTAGTTTTGAGTTGAAAGGTTTTTATTGGATAGAGGTGATGTGGCACCCCCAGGGTATTAGGGTATTAGGCTTCCACTCCTCCCTCCCTTACCATCTCTATTTCAGAAGGTGTTCACCACCGATTACTCCTTTGTCCTCTAACAACGACCGAAACAAAATAGCATGTAACAACAATCATGCGCGAAAGAGGCTGAATCTTTGTAACGAGCAGTCTTATCTATCTTACTACATATAATAGAAAAACGGTCAAACCTTGAAAAGTGAAAAGTTGAAAGTCAAAGGTGAGAGAAATGTATTGTGTAATTAATACTCTTATTAAAACACCCCATTACTTAAAAGTACAATAATTTATTCACATTGTACAACCAATTAAAAGTATATTTACCAAATTAAAAACAACCAATTAAAACACCCCTTACTAAAAAGTACAATAAAATATTCACAATGTACAATTTAAACAAGCTACAACATAATACGAAATATAAAAATAATTAAACACACTAATTAATGTTATTTTTAAAACACCCTAAAATGAAAAGTACATGTTATTATACACATTATATAAATTAATAAAACACACAAAGATTCATACAAGCTAACAAAGTTGATGGTACATATACTTTTGAAAATCGGACCGGACCAACAGCTTCAACCGGGAACCGGTGTCGCCACCGGTTCGGCTAACCAATAACAGCCATCCGACAACGAACTAGAGAGGACCCGTTGAAACCGATACAAATTGGTGAATCATGTCTCATCGAGATCTATTTCTCCGGTTAATCATCACAGGGTACTCGCCGTCGCAACGCGTGGGTACCCCTGCTATACTATATATAAAGGAAAAACCAAAAAGTAAAAAGTGAAAAGTTGAAACTATTAATACATATCGAAAACCGGGTTGACTCGGGACGCTTCAAACCCGGTGGCTTGACCCTGTTTAATTTGACCCGTTTTGACCCAACCTGTCGGGTTGACTAGGTTTAAATCAACCCGTTTTTCGACGGGAACGGTTCAACTGGTTGAACCACCCGGGTCGAAACGTGTTTCAAAATATTATGTTTAATCATCAAATCTTCAAACTTTTATTATTTTCCGTTTAGAACCCATAAACTTTTTTTTAACACAAAACGATCTGTCGCTATATAAATATATTATATATATATATATATATATATATATATATATCTATACATTATATATAAGAGGAGGCATGCCACATAAAATGCCACTTGGCATCCCATAATGCCATGTCATATTTCCATGTCATCATTGTGTTTATGTGGCATTTTTTTTTTATTTTTTTAAATGACATGTGGCGTTTTAATTAATATATGTACAATTTTTTTTAAATAAATTTTAAAATTCGTTTTTGTGTTTGTTATTTTTTAATTTTAAAATTCTTTTATTAAAAAGAAGACATTTGTTGGAGTTGAACTTGGGTCATTCATGTTTTTTTGTAAACAACTTACCACTAGAGTAAATTGTTTTTTGATTTATATCTTTCAAATCAATACAAATAAGGAGATGATAAAAAAAATCCTGCAATTTGTATTTTAGGAATTATATATTCCTTAATTATACTTTAAATCTTTTTAATAAATATAAATCATTCCTTAAAATAAAATTAGAGTCGGCTTTTAATTATCTCTTCTGTATATCAAAAACTGTAACCCTAAAACACATATAAACGATCCATTAATCAGTGTCTCTATTCGATATTCAATTCTATAACGATTGATTACCAGATTTGTTTTGTTATAAACTTGATGATGTCTACGTTTAATTTGCTACCATGCATGCATTCTATGTTTAACTTGCAGTTGATCGATCAGTTATGAGGACGTCGTCATCATATCATTTGCCGGCTAGGGATTATTTTGATTAATATCCATAATAAATCTTTTGTTTAATTCATGTGTTTATGATTTAAAGTTTTGATTTTTATTATTGTTTAAATATAAAGATTGGATTTTCTTGATTTAAGGAGTGTTTCGGATTTAGGGTTGAAATTGTTACTAATGTTTTTATAATGATTTGGTTTTTATTGATAGTTATATGGATTTGTGTGATGTGATTGTTTTTAAGTTGATTAAGGATTATATGTTTTTTTTCAAATATCAAGAACATGTAGAATTAAGGAGTTTGGTACATATATTTTAGGGATTGGAGTTTTGAGGTTTTATCGATATAAATAAGGTGCGATACTGTGATAAGTGATGTATACGTAGGATTTTTATGTGCGATATTATTATACAACGAATTTGGGATGTAAACTCGCGATACGTGTGATAGGTGATGTATACATAGGTTTGTGATTGAGATATATTGAGAACATGTAGAATTAAGGAGTTTAGTTTAGAGATTTTAGGGATTGTTGGTTTGACTTTTTACCGATATAAAGAAGGTGTGATATGTTCGTTTTTCAGTTAGCAGGTCTACATTGAAGCGTTTTTGTTGAGAGAATGGTATATCGAGTTGGCCAAAGCCAATTCAGAGCAAAAAAACTTGTCATGCTACTGACCAGAAGATGTCAGAAGTAGTGTCACAGCAAAGCTCGCAACGGTCTTCAAGCCAATGGTTTGCTAGACGCCATGTTGTGCTCATTGTAGTAAGGGTTAAGCGTTTGAGTTCTTCAGGCAGGCATAGCTGTCTTCCATCTAAATCAGATAGTATATATATACCATGCAGCATATCTGATGGTGAAAGAAATTTTTAAAGGTGATATGATAGAGTTCCGGTTTCCTATTACTTCAGGCCTGGAAAATGAAGTAGCACAAAGACGCGATTTAAAGGGTAAAGGGCTTAGTATAAAATACAAGGATGAGGAAAATGACTTGCTACTCATTACTTGTGATGATGATTTAACATTACATCTACACTTTCGCGGGATCAGTCAAATGGCCAAGATATAATAATTTAAAAATAACATTTGAAGCTAATATTACATCTGTTTTGTTTAGGTGGAATACATGCTGCTATTGTTTCCTAGACTTGCTTTAAGTTGGCTGGCATAGAGACACGATGTGTCATTTGAGCCCAAGCCAATACTCGGATTAAGCCAACATTATTCGCTGTAATTAAACTTGCACTTTTAAACTACTTATGGTTCATTTAAATTAGTTTAGATTAGTTTTGAGTCAATTTAGTATAGTTTAAAAAGTTATGTGTTAAGTGAAAGGTTTTAAGTTAGTCTATATAGCTTATTGTAATAAGCTCTCACTTAGTCTAAAAGTGCAAGTTTAATTAGAGTCTTTTCAGCCTTTTGAGTCTGTTTTGATCTTTAATCCAATGCTTTAGAGTCAAAACTGCATTTACAAGCTTTTTCAAAAGTCAAAAATCTCCAAAACAGTTTCTGACTTGGCCTTTATTAGATCTCAGTTTAGTTTGTTAACAATTCAATCAAGTTCACAAAGTGTTTTTTTCTTTTTCTTTTTTTGCTGTTGTTTGGAAGTCAATTTCAATCTGTCAAGTGTTAACTTGGAATTCCATGATGAATTTAAAGCTAAAAAACTGCTTTCAAATAAGCCCTTTAGCACCAGGGCAACCTGGTGCAGTTCATAAGTAGGCTTCTTAATTTTAAGTGCTTATTTGAGCTCATTTTGCCTTTCAAATTGCTTTTTAGTAATATCTGATGGCTGAATCCCATCTGTTTCAGCTTAATTAGAATTTGGTAAGTTTTGCATTATTTATTTTGTGCTCAAACTTGTCTCAGTCAAAGTTTTTCATAAGGTTCTTTACATGCAGTTGCATGCATTTGGTTTTCAAAAGCTCATTTTAAGCTCTTAAAAGCTTCATGTAATCTGAAACTTGGTAAAAATATTCCTTGTATGATAGTTTTTTCTTAGCTGCCTTATTAGACCCTTCAGATTATTAATATAAGCTTGTGCTTAAGCTCATACTAGCCCATATAGGCTGCTGTTGTAACAGCAGTCCTATTGTGCTTATTTGTTTGTCCATTGCTTATTTGCCCTTTAGAATCTGCTTTTTAGGATTAGAATAGTTAATTAAGTCTGTTTTTAATGTAATAATAGCTTATTTTAGCTTTAGGATAAGCTTTTCATAGCTTTTAGGTCCCTAACAGCTTAAGTTGTATTTGAATTCAGCTTTGTTTCAACTTTTCAGTCTTTAAAGTTGCAATCAAAATTCATGTTAAAAATATAAAAATTAACAATATTCTTTTTTCAGGATGAGCACGATCGATATGGTGGAGGTCCTAGGCAGAAAAGTGAAAAGAGACTAGGAAGGAAAACAGTCTACAGATGAGCGAGTGGTTGAGTGTATCTCATCCTCATTAAACATCAAATAAGACATAGAGGTTTGATTAATAATATTTTTAAATGGTTCTATGACTTTTTTCCCTGGAACAAACCTTTCTAGGATATGCTACCTCACCAAACATGACTGCCTTCTAACAATAGAGTAGACACTGAAAAGTATCGGGATACAACTAAGAGTGTGGAATAGTATTGTTCGCAACAATTTTGTAGATAAATGGACAACATGATTCACTGAGAAAAGGTCATTCTTTCATAAACCGATATCTGGGACATTTCTTATGTAACATGCCACATGTGAATCTGTTTACTCATCCTATTGTAGTGCAACATGTGTAGGTCAAGTACCCATATTTGCTTTTCAACAAACAAGTTGCTGCTTATACTGAAAGGTCATACTAATTTTTTGACAGAGGTACTCATCTATATGCCTTCACTAAATATTCGACCCATTCAAGATTACAAATAATCTAAATGGACCCATTCATAACTAATGGGTAGACTTCCCACATTTTTTTCTATTGCTTTAAGTCATAATGAGTTATGCCTAACCTCTCATGGAATCAGTCCGCAAATTCATCAGATGAACTTAACCGTGTAAGGCAGGCGGTCATCTTTCTTGTATGTAAATTTTTACTGTTTATATTTTTTTCCCAGGTTCCAGTTACGGTTATATTCAATCTTGATGTTTTTAATCTTCAGGTTATATAACAAAAGTCTAAAATTTAATATGATGAACTCACAACTAAAATGTGTCCTGTAAGTCTCCCGTGTGTATGCTTACACCTATACGATACCCGTCCCTTCTCTAACCTAACTGATACTTAAATTTTCAGATTTTAAGTATCCACCAACTTTACAAACTCTGCACCTTCTATTCACATGAGTACATGACAGTGACGACACTTATAGTGTTTCCCCCCTGAAGTAAGGATAAAACTAAGATTAGAGGTGCCAAAATGGGCAAAAATAGACTCGCGTTGAAAGGGATGTCTTTAGTGCGGGTCATAACACGTTGGCTCAGGTAGCGAACCATAGCGACTTTTATCCTTTTTTCTTATAATCTCTCTTCACATTCTCATCTTTGTATAGGTCATTTTCAAATTTATAGTTCTATTGTCAGATGACTCCAATGATCCCGATAGTGACCCCTATTTCTGGATGACAATTCCGGGTATATTTAACCAAAAACGATTCATGTTGTCTTCTACCATTATTTATTCCCATCGGAATCTTACAAGATAATATGTGAATACGCAGGCCTTTATGCGGGCATTGTGTGTAATGTAATGGTTGGGCTTCTAGAGGATCACCTCTTTTCCTATCCATCCATTTGTTTGGTGACCAAAATTTACTCTCTTTCATCACAAAGCAGCTATTCTTGAAGAAGAAGTCTTGCGTTTAGAGGAATAAATTGTTAACTGTTCGTGTATATTTGAATTGTGTAAAAATCATATCCTAAGTTGTTACAAAGAACTTTGTATATTTTTATTGTTCTATAAATATTAACGTTTATTTATTTTCATTCTTAATGCATTCAACATAAAACTTTTTACCATTATATCTTATTTTTTGTTAACTTATTTATTTCAACGATATTCATAAGGCTTGCACGCCTATCGGGCGGGCTATGCTTTGATACTTTGTTCTTACGTACCATTTTGAAATTTTTTCCTCTCATATTTGGTAATCGTTTTTTCATTCTTAATGCATTCAATAAAAAATTTGGCATGTTTATATATTATTTTTGTTAACTTGCTTTTTATGCTGGAGTGACTTATGAAGGTGACAAGCAAAGTCTTGAGAGGTAAAGCTCATATCTTTATTATTACGGTAGCAAATCTTTAAGTATCATGTTTTTTTCCAATTTGAAATTAGATATAATAGGTTAATACATTGTTGCAATGGAAGAAACTATAAATGCAACATTGGGCTCTCCAACTAATACCATTGCCTTTGTTCAAGTTTTAACGGATTTAGCACTGCTAAAGACAATGTATTATATTTGACGAAACAAAGTGAAGGGATCTTACATGTCAAATGACAACTGCACGGATGGTACTATTCACCATCAATTCAAGTAAGACAATTTTGTTTTACTTTTTTGTTTCATCATTCAATTGCGGTTAAGATTATCTAGAATAATGTTTGGAATAAAGTATCTTGCTTAGGATTAGTTTTGAGTTATGATTATGAAGCTGTTCCGTAATCACTTTTAGTTTTGAGTTTTGAGTTATGTTTATAAACGCTCAAACTTTCACATGTTTGAATTGAAGCATTTGGAATTTTTGACTATTTTACATGGTACTGACTAATTGATGATCTGCTATTAACATTGAATTTATCTGCTGAGGATTTCATGATAAGTAAGACGACTCTTGATGAGTTGAATATTTTTGCTATTAGAAGGCACCAGGGCAACGTTTGGTTTGGAAAACCATTTTCTTGAAATACAAATTTTCTATGAACTTATCTTGTGGTTCTAATGCTTATTTTGTTGATGTATTTAGAGGCGCTTAGGAGAAGCTTTATATCGTGGGATCATCGTAAGCCCACATTTTAAACGATGGTCATAGATCAATAGATAATCGGTTAATATCTTTATTCTAAGATTAATGGATGTTTGAAACTATTTATAGGGCTGCTGATTCTGATACCCATATATAGTCATATACGAACCCGTAAGTCTTTAGAAATTGGTCTCAGTAATATCATGTATTCGAATCTTACCCTCAATTATTAACCAAGTACTTACTGATGTCCTTACTTAAAATTCTTTAACATCGCTAATCTTAAGCATTTATTCTTCTTTTCTCATCTTCTGTTCCATTTTTATATTATTGCTTATCTTTTATACAGGTTAAACTACTTCAGGAGCCATTGTATTATAAAAATAAATCAAGAGGACTGATTTGACAATATCTGAATAGCCAGAGCTAATCTTGACTGACTATTTGACTAAACTAACATGAACAGGTAAGGAATTTCTATGGATCTCATGGTTGGTAGTTTTGCTAGATAGTTTCCATCAAACCTGCACGAGACTATAGATCATAATACATGTTTGGGTTATGTTAATCCAAAATGGATTAAGTCAAAGAAGTTAGATTAAAAGAGACAGGCCAAACGAGTGAAAGTTGCTTAGAATGTATTTACAATGCATACTACCTCAATTTCATTCAGACATTATGCTTATTATTGTAAAAGTAACGTTTCATTAGTTACTTAAACATCGTCGTTTTTCAATTTATTATCAGTGACCAAAAATGACGGCCAGTTTTAGATACACAATTGTTTTAAAATTTAAGCAAAGAAGGTGAGTGGTAGATAGGGAATGATATGCACATGATTATCTAAGCTTAGAGTCCTCTTAGCCGTTCTATAGATTATGGTAATATCAAGTATAGTTCTTAACCGTTTAATTAAACTTTTAATAACTTTTTAATATATGTTCTACTAAATCCTAAAAATAAACCACAAATCAAAGTACTTATCTGCTTTTAGCCGTTTTATGGATTATGATAACATCAATTATAGATCTTAACAATTTCATTTAACTTTTAATTATTTTTTAATATATAATTGTTCTACTAAATCCTAAAAATCAAAATCAAAATCAAAATACTTACATGCTTTTAGCCGTTTTATGTATTATGGTAACATCAATTATAAATCTTAACCGTTTCATTGAACTTTTAATTACTTTTTAGTATATAATTGTTCTACTAAATCCTATAAATAAAAACCACAAGTCATACCCGTCCATCGGACGGGTTTTGACACTAGTATATATATATATATATATATATATATATATATATATATATATATATATATATATATATATATATATATATATATATATAGTGAAGGGTTATATTAAGAACCATAAAAAATGCGAGAACTGCGAGAACCGCTTTCAGCCAATCATGTAATTAGTTTAATTTAATGATTTCTTTAAATGAATAAGGATAATATGGTAAATTAACATTTCCTTAATATTAGCTTCAATCTTTTCTAATCAAACTTCCAACCGTAAATCTCCACTTTCATTGGATCTAGGGTTTCTCATTAAAAAAAAAAATACGATTTCTCCTCCGCCATTTGAATTCTAATGATACAACCACGAAACTTCTTAACCATCGTTTAAGTTTCGTATATGATCTTTAGAGAAATTCCATATATAAAATCAAATAGATCGAGGTATGGCTGCTTGTCGAATTGAAACTGATGTCAAAGACATTATCTTTCAGTTATAGACATATAAAGATCCCATGTTCTTCTTGTTTTTTGAAGGTATATTTAGATTCATGGTGAAAGTTTATATTCATACATATTCTTTTTAGGTAATCATTTTTAATACTATAAACTCTTTTAATTTTATAATGGGTTGATTTTATATTGATAAATGCGAACATTTGACATCTTAAAAGCACATTGTGCATATGTGTATGTGATCAACTTACAATGCAGATGTGCATGTGTATTGTGATTAACTGTTTTCATAATGTATTTTGATCATGCAAATGTACAATGCACTAGTGTTTTTTAATATACGAACACGTAATCAACTTGGAATTTTAATTTTGTAGAAAAATAACTTGAACCAGCTATTAATACAATGCATGCAGGTATGAAGGATTGAAGTTGTGTTGGTGTATGAAGGTTTGCAGTTGTGTTTGGTTGTCTCAAAGCTAAACATGGTCTCATATGAATTTTTATACTATATATTCTATTGTTTAAGGAGTTAATGTTGTAACTTTAGTAAACTGTTGGGTATGACGAAGACGACGACGATGACAGATTTACATATATGCACGTGTGCAGAAATTCAAGATCACATATGCACTCCGGGTATTATGAAGACGACAACGATGACAAATACACATGTGCATTGCTCAAAACTAATTTTCCAGTTTTCATTGCTTAAACTGGACCTGACGTTGAAGACAGTAATACTTGCACACATGCACACAACACACATGACTACATTTTCCAGTTTCTTCATTTAGACATTTTGTATCTATGTATAATAATATGTGAACCGAGTGTGACTTTTAAATTGTAGTAGTGAGAAAAGGTAAATTAATGGTTACGTTAGTTGTTTTCTTTAATATTCGTTGTGAATGAAACGACCAAAAATTGTATATGTAATTTAAAAAGGTGCAACACATGTGAAGTAACTTTGGGGTATTAACACAAGCATTTTTTATACGATTGTTCTTTTGAGAGAAAAAAAAAAGTGAACGTATAGAAAATGTTTTGAGGCTATTTCTGCTTCGAAAACAACAGCTTTGCATGGTCATTGGTGAATACATGTGCATCATTTTAAGAATTCAGTTTTCATTGTTTTGAAATAATGAAAAAGTGATAAAAATAGTTTGCTGCACATGTACATTTCATGTTTATTTTCAAAATATCGAAGGTGTGCACATGTGTTTATGTTTCATGCACAAGTTCGATATCGCGTGCACATGTGCAAAACTTTTATATCGTGTTATTATCTTAAAGTTTCATGCAAATACATTAACTTTAGATTACGTACACATGTGCATTTCATATTTATTATATTTTTGAAGTTTCATACAGATGCGCTTTAGAAATAACTATAAAATGTTTCGTATACATATGCACATCAAGTATATAGTGATTTGTCCACTTATTATATTAGTTAAGGATAATTCATGCACATAACATGCCGCAGAGACGGTACACCACTAATGTTAGATAACCATAGAAATATAAAATATCATTTCAAAAATATGTATTTTTAAAAAAGCGATGAGTGTCTCGTGCACATGTGTGTAAGTCATTTACGAAACGCTAGTTTTATTAAAATAAATGGAAACAATTTAGAAATTCTAAAAATTATTGAAATAACCAATTGTTAAATATCAGTATATTAAAATACTACGTATATATGTTTTTTTTTAACAAAAATGGTTTGTTACAATTTGGATGTCAGATAAAGATTTGGTGGTTTTCAAATATTTTAATTCCTATAAATTTAGGTGGTATAATTTTTAAATAAAAATAAAATATTAAAATCGGTTAAATGTGCAAACATTGTACGTACTGGGTGGGCGTATTTGTAGGAGCAGGTACAATGTTGATGCAACTTGTCATTTATACCCCTAAGTCAATTACTAGTATGGTAATCAAGTTTGATTTAATTACAAAAAGGCCATTAATCATCTCAGCCTTTAATTACATTAATCTACGGTCCAGATCGGTTCTCGCAGTTCTCGCAATTTTTTTAGTTCTGAAAATAACCCTTCCCTATATATATATATATATATATATATATATATATATATATAAGTTTTTCTTCAAAAACGATTATAATGTTTTACAATTAAGAGAAAAATATGTGCCCGTTAGTGCACATTTAACTTTTCAATAGTCTAAATACGGCCATTTCAAAAAAAAGATGGGGCTAAATGTGCTCAAATCTTTTACAAAATAGCCAAAATTAGCCATTTTTTTTTGCTAATCACATTCATGCTAATTTTGGTACTTGCGTTCTTCTTAACAACGACACCATTAATCCCATCCTTGTTAGTTTTACGCAACAAGTAACGCGTGTTGTTAGTTTTTATCTCATAACTGATGTAATGTTTACTTTCATTTTCATTAAATGTTTTTATATCTTGTTTGATAGATGCTAAGAATTTTGTCTACACTTTAGTTATCGTATAGTACAACCGTTTGCAATTGCATTTTCATCGGTTCACGTTCTATTTTAAACGCTACACAAAACACTCACCACAATATTATAAATCATTAATTATCTGACGCTAGAAACCGCTGCCGCTAGGCGCGGGTACTCGCCTAGTACTACATAATGGGTGTATCTCATTTTTTGAAAATTCAAGAATCTTGAAAACTTAAAATTTATTTAAGGAAACACATAATCTAAATAAACACACAAAAATATAAAAGTTAATTTGAGAATACATTAATATAAAAGTTGACTTGAGAATACATAAAACTAAAACACAGTTTATTAATACTAGACGAGTACAAGTGCATATCAACGAGATTTTTAAAGCGGCATATGGTTATAATTATATGTTGGTTAAGTGTATTGTGTAACGTTTTGTGTGACCAGAATATCACTATAACTATCTGTCGCTATAAAATCTCGTTGTTATCATAGTTTTAAAAAGCGCGCCTGAGACGCGCCTCGGCTCAAAGCTCAAGCTTTAGGGATTTTTTCATATCGAGACTCCACACATACATAAGGCTCACAAACGGCGCGACACCTTGGGCTTTAGAGCTTTGCGCCTAGGTGCGTCTACAAGTGCATATCAACGAGATTTTTAAAGCGGCATATGGTTATAATTATATGTTGGTTAAGTGTATTGTGTAACGTTTTGTGTAACCAGAATATCACTATAACTATCTGCCGCTATAAAATCTCGTTGTTATCATAGTTTTAAAAAACGTGCCTGAGACGCGCCTCGGCTCAAAGCTCAAGCTCTAGGGATTTTTTCATATCGAGACTCCACACATGCATAAGGCTCACAAACGGCGCGACACCTTAGGCTTTAGAGCTTTGCGCCTAGGTGCGTCTACGAGAGGTGACGAGTTTTGATTTTTTTTTTTAAATTTAACATTCATCAACCTCATATGTTAGTGAAAATGAACCAAGAACCGAACTAAATCGATTAATTTGAGAGTTTTATCCTTCAATTCAAGTGTTCATACATACAGACCTCTCATTCAATTTCGAGCATGAGATAATGAAGTATCAGCATGCCATCATCTTGATACAATGGTTGATAATTTGGGTTTAAATCTGAGATTTGTTTAGATATATTAAGTATTTTAGTGTTATTTAAGTCATCATTAATATATAAACTATCGCGCAAAACTTTTAAAATTTTATTCAATTCACCACCTCATATTCTTGAATCCGCGCCTTGCCTCAAGGCTCCATAAACTCTTTGCGCCTTAATGCATCTTGAGCCTTTCAAAACATTGGTTGTTATTAACGAGTACTCGTCTACTAATATGAAACATATAATTGCAATAAAATATTGATTCTTTTTGAAAATTCAAAATACCAAAGAAAAATACAAAATGCAAACGCACTATCTTATGTAATTGCTTTTATTGAAACTGACTTAAATTATTGCTTATCATCTATTTATGTAGATATTGATTCATTAGCATCTTGACTTTGACTGAAAAAGTCAAAGTCTGACTTGGATGAAGCAGCTTGTTCTATAGACATCACTGCTGACGTTTTTTGTAATTCTAAAACATCAACACAATAAAATAATCGGGAAATGCTAGGATCACATAAAATTGACATAAAGTTTTGCATATAATGATGTGTCATGGTGATTTGTATATCATTGTCCAATTGAGGGTTCTCGTAATGTCACGGGACCCTGATAGAATTTTGTATTGTAGTACTACTTTTCGTAAAAAAAAATACTAAATATTTTAGAATGCGTCTGATTCTAATGCATTGTATTTCTTGTTATTGTTTAGTTAGTCCATCAATGGGTGAAAAACAAACTTAGTTTTCATTTAGTTCGATTTTAACTGAAAATCGTAATTAAAAAAAAAAAAAAAAAAAAAAAAAATCCTTATACTACAACTAAATATGATTGTGCACCTGATCACTTTTAGCTCTGATTTCGTTCTTCCGTTTCAGTTCACACTATGTTGATTGTGACAAGTTTACGAGACGGTTATTCAAATGTTAATAAACCAAGAGGTTAAAGAAAATGTAAAATTGATGATAATGGCATTTAAACAATGTTGTTTACCATGAAGTATGTAAAAAAATATGGATAAGTTCTTGAGGTGATCCGTGGTTGCAATCATTAGTAGCGAGGCGTTGAGCGAAAATGACACATGGGGATGGGGCTCGTATGCCTCATAGGGTTTTCGGCGGGGCGAAATTGTGGTGGTTTTCAAGAGTTTTCGTGAATCACATGAATTTCGCATCGTGAATATAATGTTGTAAAAGATCTCTTTTTACTCAATTCACAATGTCGAGATTTTTTATGTTACAAGTCTTGTTTATTTTAAGGGATATGTTATTCGTACCTCCCCTAGCCCACTAAAAGGACGAATGTTCCGTACCTTTTATCCATTTGACACTCTGTTTACAGTACAACACAGTTTTTTATCAGTTTTTGTTGTGTACTTTTTGTAAGTTTAATAGTTTTGCCTTGTTACACTTTATATTTTTTATTCCACACTTTCCTTTTACAATTTTATAATTTAAAAAAATTATAAACATAAAATAAAAAAAACATGAGAGAGGGGGGGGGGGGGGGGGGAGGTCTTTATAACCTCTCCCTTATTTTAATTTTGTAACAAAATATACCTAGTTCTCTATTGCTATATACTAAAAAGCGTACATGGTTGCTTCACAAACACAAGCATTAAATGCTAAGTTTCACAACTTGGCAAAAACAGTCCCTGAGGTTCAAGTGGCGCTGCAAAATAAGTCCTGCATCATTAATTGCTATCTATAGCAATCTGGCAAAAATAGTCCCTAAGGTTTAAGCGACGTTGCAAGGTAAGTCCTGCATTGCTAACTATAGCAACCTGGCAAAATTAGTCCTTAAGGTTTAAGTGTCGCTACAAAGTAAGTCCTTTGAAGCCAATCCCGCTGCATCGCGCGGGTTTCGACACTCGTATATACTAAAAGGCGTACATGGTTCCTTCACAACAGTGTTTGCAAAGCAAGCATTAATTGCTAAGTTTCACAACTTGGCAAAAATAGTCCCTGAGGTTTAAGTGTCGTTGCAAAGTAAGTCCTGTAGCATTAGTTGCTATTTATAGCAATTTAGCAAAAATAGTCTCTAAGGTTTAAGTGACGTTGCAAAGTAAGTCCTGTAGAATTAATTGCTATCTATAGCAACTTGGCAAAATTAGTCCCTAAGGTTTAAGTATCGTTACAAAGTAAGTCCTTTGAAGCCAATCCCGCTGCATCGCGCGGGTTTCCACACTCGTACATCTAGTTTTGGTTCAGCCACTGTTGTCGAATGCTATTATTTTGTACTCAGTAATTCGGAACTTATATATGAATGTTGACAAAAACTTTGTACATGGGTAAAAAAATATTTTGTTACATTAATATTTTTCCAAACTTTTACATGTTGAAGAAGAAAATAAATAAACACTTATCAAGAATCCAATGATATTTACATGAATGAAATTTTGCAATGTAAACTCACGAATCAATTTCTTCTAAACTAATGAAATAATAAACCAAATATTCAGAATCCCTAAACTTATCAAAAACCTAACTGGAAAAAATGTTGATGATTTGGTTGATACATCATTGGCATTTCATAAATGTCATGATTAGAAGGTATTGCTACCAAACAATTATGCAAATCTTCCAAACTCAAACTATCAAGCCATTCATTCCCATCTTCAAGTTCCTCTTTTGGCATCAAACTTTCCATTAGTCCCGTGTCGCGTTGCTCACTAGTACTTTTCACTTGAGGTCGCAAATTGTCTAGAAACATTACGTCGTCCTCATTCTTACAACTAAACTCGCCGTCTGAGTATTCAAATGTATCCAAATTGTCACTTATGTCACTATAACTTTGACCACTTTGTCCTTCATCTAATGGTGATGTAACATGAAGGTCGCGAGTATGTTGAATGCTATTATCTTCTTGTGGTATGATCATCTCTTTCGGATTGTTCTTCTTGTTGTAAAGACGGCATAGAACCCAATCGTCTAACTACATTATCAAAACATACCAATGTTAACACCAACAATTTCGTAACAACATTTATTTGTAACAACAAAAGTTATTAATGTGAAAAGTGAAAACACACCTTGGATTGCTTATTAAGTCGATATTCATGCATGATCCAATTTGTCTTGATTCCTTTAGTCCCTTTTCCCGCGTAAAAAACCAATGCTTTCTTAATCCCTACTATCACTTTCGGGTCAGATTTTGACTTGATTGGTTTATCCGCTCCGGTTGCTTTCCAGTACCCGTTTCCTGTCACCCGATTCGGTCTTGACCCGTTAGGATATTTCCTGTCTCTTGGTGTAAAAAAGTACCATTCCTTTGTTCCAAACAGAGCCATTTCTACAAAAAATTGGTAAAAATCTAATCAGTGATTGGTTAAGTTGTAACCTCGTGTTTGTCTCAAAATTTCTGATCTTGTCCTTAATTAAATTTTTGAACTTACACTAGTCGTCCCTATTTGACATTGTGAATAACGTTTTAGTCTCTGGTCCTAACGGCCAATAAGTCCATGACAAAAAAGTCTTCGTATGACATACGAGGACCTAACAAACATGGACTTAAAGGCCCTTAGGCCCAGAGACTAAAACATTAAGCACAATGCCAAATAGAGACGACTAGTGTAATTTCAATAGTTTAAAGACGAGATCTGTAACTTTGAGACAAATACACTTAGAAATAAACTAAACATACCAGGAAGCTCCCAAGGTTCATGTTTATAAAGATCAACATCCGCGATAATAGACGGTGGAGATGCAACATTTGCGACAGGTTCCATAGACTGCGATTTATGGGAAAGGTAATGAACGATGAGCTCCTCGTCTGTCGGGTGAAACCGAAAACCAGGAGGCAAGTTTAACTTAGCTTCAGCATCTCTAACTGTTTTTGTAACATGTTTTGTTGGTGTTCTCATGTTTTATTGATACTAAACCAACTTGGAGATTATTGAGGTGTGAATATGAAAAAGATGAAGCAAATGAGAGGATTATATATACATGCTTTGAATTATTGGATTCAGTTAATGGGAAATATACTGAGAAAAGTATATCCCTATGTCCCACACATATAGGTTCCATGAAAGTGCATATGTGAAATATAATGGCATGTGTTATTTATTTTGATGTGCTATATTTTGTTTTAAAAAGATAAAATGAATATGACGTTGTCGTTCAATATTGAATTTCCATTTAAGATTTACCAATTCTTTATGTAATATTTCATACAAACTGAGTCATTTAAGTTTGTAATTGTCATTCTAAGTGGAATAAATCTTTCATTCAAAATAGTGAAAATACTTTTGTAATTGTTATTTTTTTCAATGTTGCAAAAATCGTGAATCAATAGTCGGGCAATCAACCACCTTGCAGCTATTAATCAGTTAAGGCAGGATTAATCGGATTAGCATTTCATACAAGTTTTGGGTATTTTTATAGACAAAACTAAAGATTTTAACTGATTACAATCCTACTATGTTTCAAAACCTCAATAAAAGGCTTCATTTCTGATTATGAGGCCTATTGTGCGTTATAGTGAAATAAACTCCTCAAATTAATAGAATGCCTAAATTATTATTTTTTTAAAGTTGACCGATCAGTCAGATTTTTGACCGATTCGGCCGATTTTTAACTGATTAGTGGCCGATTTTTGCCTAAGCCGATTTTGATCGATTCCACCGATTTTAAAAAATCAACAAAGTATAAGGCCGATTACTGATTACTAGGCCGATTCGGCCGATTTTGCAACATTGATTTTTTTCATGGATATTGCACTCGTTTTGTTCAGATTTATAAAATACTACTATGGTAAAAATTATAATTTCAAATGCTACAAGTTAAAGTGCCATCGACAATTTCATATAACTTGGTTAACAAGACATATGTTGGGGTCCATATTTTCTAATGAATTGTCTAAACATTTAAAAAGGGCCCATTCGAGTCAAAGCAGACATATATGGAACAACTGAAAATGGAAAAAGAAAGCTTGAATAGAATCATAGTTTCAATAACTTTAACATAACTTTAACTAATGTGTGAGAGAAATATTAGATTAGCCCTTTGTTCAAATAATTAAAAGTATGTCGTTCATTTGACTAGATTCATTGTATCTCGTTGTAAGAATATATGACAAAAGGTAAAAGATGTTGATTATTATTTTTATTTATAGGTTTTGTTAACAACAATCCTATAAATTATGGTTAAGGTTATTATAATTAAAAATTAAACAATCCTATGACTTATGGTTAAGATTATCATAATGAAAAATTAAATAGTTAATTAACATGAAACATTTCATATTTGACAACATCTTTTATAATTATAATCATTACATATGCATAAATATGAAATACTAAGTTTATTTAAATGTTATTTATACACAATTGATTAAACTTAACAACAACCTTACGATTTGTTGTTAACAAAACCGTTTATATATTATATGCTAAAGGTAAATGTAAAAACGTTAGCATAATGGCTATATATCTTGTCCAAAATATGTTAATTGTTCTTTCAAGACATTTTACTTACGTTCATAGAAAATGTCTAGTTAACACTAAACTAGAATTACATTACAAATATTGCAGTAGTTTGAAAGTAAACGAGTTTCCTGTTATTATTTTTATGAATCATTAGATAAATTACCAACACTTCTTATACAAAATGTAAAAATAAACAATGTATTTTCTATTACTAGTGTTAGAATCTATGCACGTACGAGGTTTTGGTTGATAGTATAAGTCCTAATAATATTTTAGTTACTTTGTTTTGAATTTAAATACTGTGAAAGTTCATAAAAGTTTGGTTTTGTAATGTTTAAGATTTTTTATAATATTATATTAAATTTAATACTTATAGACTCGTGCACGCACGAGTTTTTTCACAATTTTTTCATTATGTTTTAATATTGATATATATATATGACAGATTTTTATCATACGAAGTATTTGACATTGTTTAACTAACATATTGTTTATGTTGATATTATTTAATTTTAACTATTGATAGCATACTCTAGACATTATGTGTGTTTAATTTTTAAACCCGTGCAAGAGTTAAACTTATGAAGAGGAATAACATGAGTCGTTATTGAATGTGGACGGTTAAAAAAGAATACATTTCCGGATCTCCTTATTTAATCTTATAAAGAGGAATAACAAGAGTCGTTCGTATATGTATAATCTCTTGTATTCATTTACATGTCAAAGTAACTTGTGCTTTCCTTTTGATATTTATAATTATGCGTAAGTTCATTAATTTAATATATATTGATAATAATATTTATAAGAAACGGCAACATATATGTTGTGTTTTAATTGCGAAATATAAAATAAATGTGTGTAAATTGTAGAGGGTATTTATTAAATTTATAAAGTTATTAAAAAACATGAAAACCGATGAGTATACTTAAGACCGTATAATTTATTTAAAATTTAACAACTATTAATTATTTACTTTCTCATTTTTTTAAGTTTATTTTACAAAATTGACACATGTATTTCATACATATTTATTTGTCGGGTGAAATTTAAATAAGTGTGACTAAATTGAAGTTAATTTTTGACTTTTATTAACCAATAAAATGTTTAATTTTGCCACATAGATAAAATGGTACACTCCAATTGATCTAGTCGAGCTTTCAATTTTTTTACACTTTCTGAAAATCTCTTATATATTATTACTTAATAGTTACTTTCTAGATTTTATAACTTCAGCTACCGTGTGACTATTTGTACAAGCCGATACAAAAGTTATTTACATCATATTTCCTGTAAAAAAAATCAAGATCCTTACTTAATCTCATAAAAAGAAATAACAAGAGTCGTTCGTATATGTATAATATCATGTATTCATTTACATGTAATAATTTTATATTTATAAGACTAAAATACACCGTTGGTCCCTAAACTTGTAGTGGAGGATCGCGATGGGACGAAACCGGGCATAATCATCGCCACGGGTCCAAACAGTAGCGATTAAATGCCAGAATGGTCCCTTGACCACTAACACCTATGTCAACGACTCTTTTCTGTTAGTTTCACGAGGGTAATATAGTCCAATCACATTTATAACTCAACCTAGTTAATTCTAACCCAAGAACTATTCCACCAAAAAAAAAAGTGATATTCTTTGAACAAATAATATCAGTGTTCCTGAGTCCTCACAACTTAAGTATGACTTCATAAAAGTCAACTTGTAAAGAAAGTAATAGCTCACAGAAATTTACCCAGGATTAACAAACAAATTTATACATTATCAACTACTTAGCTAGTTGACTTATAACAGTCAACTATATACAGTGTTTGATTAAACTGGAACATAACTGATACTACGGAGTCATTGTCTGATACATGTTAATTTACTGATTCGTTACAAAATATAGAAGATGAATTTGGGCCCAACTTCAAAACGTTCAACTGCTGAATCTTCAAATGATCTACACAGATGAGATTGATATCCAGAAACTGTTGAACCGACAAAACTGTTAGGCCTAAGTTGATGATGCTGCTGCCACCTTGTCTGCTAAAACAAGTATACAAATTACAAACATATAAGTTATGAACTGTAGTGTTACAGGTTAATGGAATTTAACACATGACATGGTATTCATCACTGAAACATCACCTAGGGTCGCCTTTGGGCGAACAGTGCTAGGACGCAGTTTGTAATCTTTTCTTTGCTCCGAAAGGGTGTCTTAACACCGCTTGAAACATCTGCAGCAGCACCACCAACCCTTTCAGCCTTCCCCTCCAAGTCAAACCCAGGCAAGTTCTCAACATCAAACCCTGCAAACTCAACCATTTTGGCCTTCCCCTTCCCGTCTAAACCTCGCTTAAATTCTTGAACAACTTGTCTCCCTTTTTTTCTGGGCAAAACATCCTCTTCATCAACCATATTTCCTTTTCCATTTCCTTTAATTTTGTCCCTTTTTTTAGCTACAACCCCTTCTTCGTCCTGGATTACTACCCCTTCTTTCACTCTTGGTGTCCTAGTTCCACTCCCCTGCATTTTTTTCTTATCGATCCCCTGCCATTGACTTGTAGTCCTAAAAGGTGTTTGACTAAGCATCCTAAAGTTAGCATCCTGCTCTACCCAACCCACAACTTCAAAACTGATGTTTTTTAAGTAAAATTGTGCTAACTTTTGGGGCTTGTGGGCTATGAAGATATCAACTGAGTCATTTGTTTCAGCCATTCCAAACAAGGTATGAACATCAACATCAATATGAATCAAATGCAAACCATTTTCTAGGGATTGTTTAGGATCACAAAAAAAAATGCCCATTTTTGTTCATTAATCTCTGATAACACATTATCAAGGCTTGAACTAAATATGTCCCTATCACTGGTAAAGGCACACAGATTAATTAATGAACCTCGTTCATACCTGAGTGGGCTATAATCAAAAACCCCATTATAGTGGATTCTGAACAGGACCTCACCTTCTTCTTCTTCCTTGACATCCTTAAACGTGGAGACGAATATGCTTATGTCCTTCATTCTTACTTTTTTGTTTTTTTAACAATGGGTTTGACTAGATGTGTGTTTCAGTACGTGAGTGTGGATGTATGTTAGGTTTCGTTTTAATTGGGTTTTGTTAAATGGGTCGGGTTATTATTATAGTGTTTATGGTTTCGGATCTTGTTAGTTGGGTTCTTTTGGTGATTCCAAACACATTAATTGTGTATATGCGTATCAAGGAAGGCAAAAGGCCAAGTTGCAGGGTACTAGCTTTATAATGTCACAATTGGTCCCTCAATTTGGCCAGTCAGCCGTTTTTTGCACTTAAAATTCCCGCGTATTTTTTGTCACACAAACTTGACTTTTTCTGTGTTTACTAACTTCACAATTAGTCCCTGAATTTGGAACGTCCAGTTGTTTTTGCTATTTATTGGTTAATACACTATATCATTTGCATACCAACAATCACAAGAAACAACCTCCCAATGGCTGACTTCCCACTACTTGAAGAACTCGCCAAATCTTCGAACTCCGACTACATGTTTGACTCGATTTCTCTCTTTTATCAGAGAGAAAACGATAAGGACATCAAAATTGCTAAAGGACTCCAAAACACTTTGACTGACTTGATTCGGGGTATGAAGGAAACCCAACAATACATCTCTGAGATCGAATGCTTTCGAACTAGGGTGATGAACTACAAGGTTATCGAGGATCTTCGCAACAGGCAAAAGGCTAATGTGTTGAAGGCGTTGGAGATACGGAGGATGATCTGTCAGACACACTCACAGGTGTGTGATAGGAACAACTTCCTTGATCATCTTAGGAAGTGTTGAGAAGGAAATGCTATGGTTATGTTTTCCCTTTTTTTTTTTTGGAAAAATATGTACTGAATATTTAAGTTCTAGTGTTTTAATATGAAGTTAATGAATCTATATGTTATGTTCTACTGTTTTAATTCGTTAATTATGTTGTTAATTGTTGTATTCGTGTAAGAGAGTTGTAATATGGTTTTGATTGTATTGGGTGTTGGTGGAACTATGGTCCTTGGTCAAACAGATTTAGAGTGTAGGGGACACAGGTTTTAGTCCCCTATCCAGTCTTGCATTAACTTATAGCAAGCACTTTATTCTCACATTTTACCACAAATTTGAATTCAAATACATAAACCCAACCCTTTCAGAGAAATTGAGTCAAAATGGGTAAATCTAGAGCTCGTAAACAGATTAAATGCTCCAATTGTCAAACTGTTGGACATAATAAGTCTAGCTGTCACAAGGATCAGGTACCAAAACCAACAAAGGAAAGTATGGTTCGAGGTAGAAAAAGGCATTGTGATGGCAGAAGGCAACAGGTATTCATTTAATTGTCATTTGTATAACGATTGTTCTAGTGTGTTTACATTCTAGTTGATGTACAAATGTATTACTTTTGAAGTGGATGGATGAAGAGGATATAAGAAATACTATGGAACAAGAGATTTATGATGCTCTTTACGAGCAAGAAGAAGAACACAGAAATTTGGAGGAAAATGAAGAGCAGTCCAGGTTGGATGAAGAAGCATTCCAGCAGTTTTTGGAAGAGGAGAGAATGTACAAAAGAATTGAAGAGGAATGGGAGAGGAAAAATTGGCTTCAAGATGCAGAGTATGAGGCAGCTTACTATGGAGTGTCTGTGGAAGAGTTATATCCAAGACATCCATATGTGCTGGATAAAATTCACGCTCTGAAAGTAACAAATTCCAGCAGTTTTCTAAGGTTGTAGGCTTCTACTCATCTAGCCATTTTGTAATATCGACAATATTATGTTTCAACATGTTTTTGTTTTTTTTGTTGACTTTATAAGTTGACTAGCTTGTAAGAATTTATGTTGTCTTTACTCCTTATCTACTTGTTCAACAACCACAACTCCCATCTACTTATATAACACATCTTAAGTCAGCAATTGTTTATCATGCCACCATATTATCACCATGGATGTAGAAAATGGTTGTCAAATGGTATGCATTGACTGTTGGCTTCAAAGGGAAAACAGGGCTGGATTGACCTTTTTTTGCAAGGCGTCCACCTTATAGAGCTTTTATGTGGTATGTTTGTCCAGTGTGCCTTGAGATAAGGGGAAACACATCTTATACTAGTAGAGATGGTGTTACAAGGGAAAACACAACCACAGGAGATAGTGGTGGATATGTGATGGGTATACATATTTCTGCACCTACTAGTGTTGGTGCATCCTTGGGCGGTGATGAAGAACAAAGTGAACCACCTACAACTGAAATAGCAAGTGGAGTTCGGCCAAGCCAAACACCACGTGAAGCACCTGCAACTGAAAGAGCAAATGGATCACCTACTAGTCATTTATCGCAGTGAATTCCTAGCAAGAAATGTTATGTTGTCTTTCAGTCTAAATGTAGCTTTAACTGATATGTGTGTGCTTCTTTTGTTATAATAATTGAATTTTGGTTACAATTTGAATCTGTTGACTTTATAAGTCAAACAAGCGAGATTTTAAAAACTAACAATTCGGTTTCGTATCCTCTAATAATTTGGTTTATGTTGACCTTATAAGTCAAAATGGGTTTTCCCAAGCACCCACCTAAACTGGATATGCAAGCGCAAACTACAAAAAGAAAACAACATTTCCAAAATATACCTACACCACCACCTAATTACACCATATGAAGCAAAACATACATGTTAACAAGTATCGTTTTCAGTAATCATCATCAGGCAAAAACTATACATCTTCATTACATCAACAACTAAAAATAACAAGTGAACTTCTTGATGGGAGGCTTGTTATTCATGGGGGGAGACTTGAGGTCCTTAGGGGGAGGCACATACCACTCATTCCTATTTGTGCCGGAGCATCCCACAGCCGCTACAAGACCAAGTACAACTTTGGGAGCGGAAGCCTTGGACGCCTTGGAAGCTTGGGAAGTGGAACCTTTCGAATTAGTGGTCTTAGAAGACATGTTCCCACACTCATCATCAGATGTGTCTGAAATAATGATGACATCAACTTCATTTCCCTTCACATTAGTATCTGGAAAGATAGACAAAACAGATATAATACTTGGTTGACCCATTACAACTTTCTTAGCTTGTAAACATTCACTCTAAAGTCTGACCTTTCTGAGACTCCTTATTCCCATATTTTTCCCACAAGTCTTCAAGTATCACATCAGCAATGTCATCTCCTATATCCCACTTATTCCCATAAGTAGCCATGGCATAGTCAACCATATCGGCAGATACCTTTAGCTTGCTATAATCCCTCTTTTTGACAGATTCTGAAACCGCTCGGATTTCTGTCAAATAAATAGGAGTAATTTATGCTCCTCCTTTAAAATGGGAATAACACAAATACAAAAAAAACCCGACTAACCTTTCATCACTTGAGCTTCTTTCACAAATCTGCATAAATCATCAAACATTTCATCAGACATTTCATCTTCTTTTAACCAAGTATTCCCGTATTTTGCCTTCACATATTTTACCATCTCATCAGTTACATCCGTACAAGTAAGCTCCTTGTCTGCCATTGTTAAAGTGTGTGCGAGGGTTGTGTGAAGAAGGCGGGAAACAATCAAGATGGTATATGGTAAACCGTTTCTCATAATTAACTAGGTTGAGTTATAAATGTGATTGGACTATATTACCCTCGTGAAACTAACAGAAAAGAGTCGTTGACATAGGTGTTAGTGGTCAAGGGACCATTCTGGCATTTAATCGCTACTGTTTGGACCCGTGGCGATGATTATGCCCGGTTTCGTCCCATCGCGATCCTCCACTACAAGTT
>BPTQ01000008.1:14226128-14297062 GCA_019973895.1 Chrysanthemum seticuspe
TATGGAATTTCATACCGTACATAGACAATAGTAAGTAATAAAATTCTCCACAAACAACTTTCCAACCTAGGCATCCGAATTAGTAGAGCGCCCGATCTGGTACTATTGGAAACCTAGATCGTCAATAGCGGAGATCTTGAAGTACTTTGCGAGATGACTATCAGAGAGGTCTCGCAACTTTTGCGAGTGATTGTAGGGACAAACTGTGGGGATTGCGTTCACACATGTGTTTATAGGGGTGGAAGAGCTGTTGGCATTAAGATAGTGAACTGAAGTTAGGTATTGAACTAAGATCAAGGGGTGTATCAAAGTTTTTGTGTAAACTTACGTAAGATTTTCGTAAGTGTCTTGCCTATCCTAATGGTAAATTATGGAGTAAGTAGGTTCGAAGAGGACAAACTCTACTGCAGTACGTACCAAGGAACATGTATATGAATATCATCATACGTCGTCGTTATAATCTGCTTCTGGTACTGAACTATTAACTCGCATGTGTTAGTATAAAAGAAAAAAAGAGATAAGAGAGCCATAGGTATAACTAACACAAGTGGATATGTTCTGGTTCGTATACATTTTATGTTTTAATTTTTCAGTGTAGAGCATCAAACAAGTATATAGTTCAGTATTTTATCGTATTTTTTCTATTTGCGTTGTTTGATTTAATGTAACTTTTCATTGTTATTTTGTTTAATAAAATAAGTTTATGAAGTAATTGGCACGTTTTATTGTATTTGATAGGCTTATTTTGTTTTGTATTGTTTTATTTTTGTCTTACAGGTATAGTACTTAATAACCGGTGTATCGTAAACAGGGATGTTAGTGAGCGTTTTCAACGCTCTGGAGAGACTATCAGTAGAGCGTTTCATGAAGTTCTAGAGGCGATAACTGCTAGATCCAAAGGTTATCATGGTCTAGCCCGCGAGATGATTAAGCCTACGGATCCAACCTTTCAACAAACACCTCTTAAAATAATGAATGATAACAGATACATGCCATACTTTAAGGTATCAAAATACATTTTTTTTTTCTAATTTGAACAATTTTCATTCCATATCGTGATTATCTTATATTTTTGTAGGATTGCATCGGTTGTATTGATGGCACGCACATAGGGGCGTGCATCCCAGAGAGCGAACAAATGCCTTACATAGGTAGAAAAGGGGTACCTACATTCAATGTGATGGCGGCGTGTGACTTTGATTTATGCTTTACCTTTATATCAGTTGGATGGGAGGGTTCTGCACATGACACACGTGTGTTTCTCAGTGCCATTAACAATCCATCAATGAACTTTCCAAAACCACCCGAAGGTAAATTTTATTGCCTATTATATTGAATTCTACATTTATAAAGCCACTAATTTTTATGTTATAAGCAGGTAAGTATTATTTAGTGGATAAAGGATATCCGGATAGAAAAGGATATTTGGTTCCATATCCAAAGACCAGATACCATAAGTCACAATTTGAAAATGAGCCACCTAATAACATGCAAGAAACTTTTAATCGTTCCCATTCGTCTCTACGAAGTGCAATTGAGAGATCATTTGGAATATTGAAAAAACGATGGAAGATACTCGGTAAAATGCCTAAATACAGTGTGAAAACTCAACTTGATATAATTACGGCCGCATTCGCCTTGCATAATTACATTCGTAATAATGACAAAGAAGACAAGGTGTTTACAACATTTGAACAACATCCAGATTACATGGGAGGTGAAGAACTTCGTGACGTACGTGGCTCGGATACAAATTATGCTGATATTTCTAGTGCAACATCTATCGAGATGAAACAGATTCGCAATGATATTGCCACTTCACTATGGAATGCACGTCGTCGGTAGTACATTACTAGTATATAATGGTATTATGAAATGTCCAACATGTAAAAGTAACTTTGTTATTTATTTAGAGAATTTTATATTGAAATATATATATGTCCTTTTACGTCATTTTACATATATATAAATACAGCTACAGCTATATTACCAAACGTTATTATTTAAAAAAACAGCTACTGCTCACGGCTACTGCTCGCAGCTACTGCTCACTGCTACTGCTCACAGCTACTGCTCATTGCTACTGCTACTTTTGCCAAACATAGCCTATGTGTGTGGGTGGTTTCCTCATACCTTTAATTATCATTCTACTCTATACCAACACCAATACCCATTGTGATTCATACAGATAAAACAAAATTGGCTATGAAATAAAGTTTTCATTACTATAAAAAGATAAACAGAAAAATAGAAAGATAAATAGATAAGAAAATTGGCTATGAAATAAAGTTTTCATTACTATAAAAACAGAAAAATAATTATGATTTTCCTTTTGCTAAAACAAATGTGTTTTTTGTATTCACGTAAGGTGGGGATAGGGATGGCAACGGGTCGGGTTCTGGGCGGGTTTTAGTGAACTCGTACCCGTACCCGTTTATAATATCCAAACCCGAACCCGCCCCAATACCCGATGGGTACCCGATTATTATTATTATCCATCGGGTTATTGGTTTTCCCCGCGGGTATCGGTTATCCCTAATTAAAATCATCGTTGTACAACTCAACCTAAAAAAAAACCAAAACACCCTAATATATTCAAAGTTTTTAGAAGTTAAAGTAAACGACTTCAATATTCGTAATGTTTGAAGATTAAAGAGTTAATGTGTCATGTGTGTGAGAATTAAAGCGTCAAGTGTAAGTGTTAATTTAATAGTTTGTAATTACCAAGATATATGCTATTAAGGAGTAGAGTAGAATAAAAATTGTACAAGGTAAGAGCTCAAAACTTATTAAAACCTTATATAAATTAGCAAAAAAAAAACGGGTACAAATTCGGTTATACGGGTACGGGTACGGGTAAACGGGCGAGTATTACTAGAATCCGTACCCGAACCCGTACTCGAAAAGAAAAGAATATATCTACCCGAACCCGTATCCAAACCCGCGAACCCGACCTAACCAGTTCGGGTTTCGGTTTTCCCCATCTGTTTCGGGTGCTTTTGCCATCCCTAGGTGAGGAACCTTTTGTTCAACAAACGGAGGTTATGTGGACCCCTTCATTTAAATTTGCAGTTCAACTGGGACCATTTTTGCCTACAGTTTAACCTTTTCGATTTCTTGAAAGGTTCATGGACCTTTCACACGAGTCAAAACCAACTTACTATCCGTGACGGCGTGACTGTAAATCGTCAAATCAAATATAAAAAAAAATTATATTTTTCCAGAATTAAATAATAACACATATTAAACGTCATTTTCATATAAACGTTTCTTTTTCAGAACTTATGAAAATTAAAAAGTTCTAATTAATATAAATATACAATCATATTAAACTTACGTAGTGTTTGGTATGTCGTAATAAAAAACGTAATGAAAAAGATTATTACGATGTAATGAATAAATATTGTTTGTTTACATTTATAAAATGTAATGATTCATTACAAGTAATGACAAATTACATCAAAATCATTCTTTAGGGGTCCTTTACTTTTTTTAATTACATTTTGTAATAAAATCAAAATTACATAAAACACCATTATTAATTAACCACATTAAATTAACTTTCTATTATTAATGGATATTTTAGTCTTTTTATTATTGATTCTATTACGTCTTATCATACAAACCAAACATGATTAATAATTACAATTAATCATTACATTACACTCTTTATTCCATTACATCGTTTATTCCATTCAGTTGACATTTCATTTCTTCCTACCAAACAAACCCGTATACTTTTATTAAAAACTGAATATCATACAAAATAAAATTATAGTGATGTATCAAATAAATTAGTGAATAACAAAAACAACATTTTCATATAAATAATTTCTGAGGGATGCTATATCTACTCATAAATTCGACAAAAATCACTCACACGCTGAGGTGTCACCCATTGATTGGTGGAATGAGAGAGAAGAGAGATAAACTATAATAAAATCCACCAATCAGTGGGTGACACCTCAGCGTGTGGGTGATTTTTGTGGAATTTGTGAGTGGATATAGCATCCCTAAAAAATTCAAGGTAAAGGGAATGGATCAAATAAGAAGAAAAAATAAAATATAAAAAATGAGAAGTGTTTTTAAGCACGCATTTCAAAAGAAGAAAGATAATTGCATAGGAGACACATCATTTTATGTAGATGTATCTGAAATATATGATTGCGATTATTTCTCATCATTCTTTTATTCCTCAATTGATTCTTAGTGTCAAGGTATAACTATCAAACCTAACTACTGAATATACTAACGACTTTAAATTACTGTTGAATATTTCTCATGTCAATTCGGCGATGAAATTATTTGCTATTTTGACTTTGAAATAAAAAAACTCAAAGTTTGACGTGAGACGAAGCAACTCGACAACTTATTATAAAATACATCATTGCTTACGCTTTTTATTTTATGTGTTCCCACTTCCCAGTCCAAATACTCCCCAAGGGCACAGCCCAACCCACATGGGGATCACGATTTATTTTTATTTGAGTAAATTACACTGTTCGTTTTCGTGGTTTGCGTTGACCGCAGGATTTAGTCTTTTGACCAAAAAAATTGCACCGTACGTTCTTAAGTGTGAAACGTTATGCGCCGTTCGTCCTTTGACCAAACGACGTTAAGTTTGACCGTTAAAAACCCATCATGTGACTTGCACATGAGGGTAAATTCGTCATTTCATGACCATAAGGATGAACGGTGCAAGGACGAACGGTGTAGTTTATGTGGATAAAGAAATGGTATATATATAATCATTTGAACACACGTCACTACCTTTTTCATGTAATTTCTTCTTTTAAATTATTTTACGAGGAGCTTTGATGTGGGATCGAGTTTGTAAAACCCTAAAAATATGAAACGTGTTAAGAGACTAAAATACCCTTGAAATCGAACATTTATTAAATACGTAAAAACACGTTTATATCATTTAACGAAAATTAAAAACTAACTTACGAATAATAAAAACTTAACGAATATGTTACGTGATCATTTTGGTACGACGAAAGATGTAAATGTCTCGCGTAAAAGTTTGGGCCTTGTTTTCGTTATTTGGGAACCAAGATGGGCTCGTTTCTTTTCTTGCCAAGCCGAGAGTCCAAGAAGCCCACAAGGTGGCGTTTGTTTTTGTGTTCGGTTGGACCAAGCCGAGCCCATACCCCCCTCCTCAAGCCCAAACCGAAATTTTACTACCACTATAAATATAACACATAAACTCAAAAGTGAAACCCTAGTTTTGGTTGCCTCTCTTTTCTTTTTTCTCCCATTCGGCCGAATACCTACACCTTTGGTGTCGAGATTTTGCTTCAACAAAGCTAAGGTATAACGTGTTTCTCGTCTTCCTTTGATGCACCTTAAGTTAATATATTGTAACTTATTTGTTTTAGTCGACTTGTGTTTTCTTTTTCCTTGTGTCGAGCCGTATGAAACCAAACAACACAAACCCTAATGATTTGAACCTTATAAGTATTAAAGAACATGTATGTAATATGTATTATTGAATCGGATCATGGTTAAGTCGAGCTATAAAAGAACCGAACCACATATATAAATGTTATCATGCCTAATAAATTCGAAACCCTAATTGGAATGGAACCCTAAGTGTAATTAATGGTCTAAACATGTGATTATAATGGTTTTAATAAACCCTAAAACTGGACAGCATCATATGTCGAACTTGTGCGTGTCATAGATCGAATTTTATAAGTACAATAATCTGGGTTTTTGTTGGAAAAGTTTATTTTATGTCTTAGTTAAGTTTTCCAAGTGGTTTGGTCGGATTTGGAGTTGTCTAAGTCGTATTTTTGAATTTTACAAAATCAAGTGTCAAAGCTGAGAAAACGGGTCTGAAATTTAGTTTTATTGTTTGATTTTTCATTTTCAAACCATAAGGAATTGGGAGCTCTCCTTTTACAGGAGTGATATTTATGACATAAATGAATTTCTGGGAGTTTTGGGAATTTTTCCAAGGTGTCTAAACAGGTCCAATAAGTGTAAACTTTTAAGGTGTATTTTCTGATTACTTTCTGGATAGGTCTGGACTTGTGATTTTCCATAGGCCATTTGGCATAGAGATAGAACCCACCAATTTTTGGAGACTCTTTTAAATCATATGGGAACCCCTGGGATTTTGCTTGATTTCATTTGAGCTAAGTAAGTATTTTATAAAAATCGCTAAAGTCTGGTCCGAATATGAGTTTAAGAAACTGAAAGATAAAATATGATATCAATAGGTAACACACTTACAAAGGCATAAGAAGCTTATAAAAGGAACTAATAAGTATTATACGAATCGTAATCCGTGTAGATTCATTGAAGAAGACGTGGCGTCGTATCTTCGTGTTCGTTCATTCGTTTGCTTTTCCCTCATTTGCGTTAAGGTACAGATATTCTGACCTTTTCAGTAAAGGTTTCTCATGACGTTTTCTTTCTGTTAGTTTTTCTATTTCAATTATTAGGATTCCCTATGCCATTGCTATGATTCCTTTCTGTTTATATGAATCTCTGTTTGTCTGAACTTCTGTTTGTTGAACCTTGCTATGTTTGAGTATGAATTTCTGATTATGAACCTCTGATTATGAGCGTATGCTATGTGACTGCGATATGAACCTTTGATTTCTGAACATTTGATATGAACCCTTTCTGATTTGTTTGATCCGTTGTTTATCTGAAACATCGGTTTAGTGAACCATGAAATATTTGATTTGGACTTTATGATATGAAACTTCTGATATATATATCTGTTTGACCTAAGTAGTTTGACACCCGAGCCAAATATTTAACTAGTCATGGGGGTTCCATGTCCGTATCAGTGATGCACCTCTGATATGACTCTAGGGCAGTAGAGTGATGTTCTGCCACGCCCCTGGATGGTGGAGCATATTTTGTATATGTAGGAAGGGGCGTATGGATGCATCCTAGATCTGATCTGTTATCTGATATGATTTGTCTGGTGAATGATGTCGTGTGCAATACGCGTCTTCACAAATTTTGGGAGCTAGCTACTCCATTGGTTACCTGAGGTCTCCCCTCATATTATATAAGGTATTCCGAGGTCACCCCTCCGAATACAATGGTTACTTATGATGTGTTATGATCTGATATGTTTCTGGGCTCGTGGTGGATGACTAAACCGTATCTGTTAATTCTGTTTTATGAATTCTGTTTATGATTCCGTATTTGCCAATACTTCTGTTTGCATACTGAGTTATTATATGTTTATTGAAGATGTTTATGCTTTTACATGTTTATGTGACTACCGCTTGCCATGCTAGGATATGATTAATATGCTCAAATGTGATTCGCATGTTGTCATCTGATGATATGTTAGTTTACCGTTATGTGAATTCGTTGATCTGTAAGATGACTATGCTAGTGTGTATTTGATTGTTTTGTAAGTTCATCCTGTATAATCGGTTCAGTTAATATTGCGAAACTTAATTACCCGTTAATATACCTATCTGTATATGTCTGACCTGCCATGTTAATTTCGTTTATGCTTATATTTGATCTGAGACATGATTCAAGTCACGAGTTCTGGGTTGTAAATTGGTAAATTGCTATGTTATGTCTTTGTCTACTTAATTATAGAAGGTCTATTATGTTTTCTATCTGTATGTGTGCTTGCCGTGATTGGACTGCTATTTCCGCTGCTACAATATTGGATTAAGTGTGTTAAATGTAGATTAATTGATTTGTATGAATGCCATGTTTACCTTCTAGGAACTGCTTCCGTTAGTCCTTAGACTTTTCGTTTGGTTTATATGTAATCTATCTTCTTGATATGTTAAGTGTCTGGATATTCTAATGTGAATGTGTTTGTGTCATCAATATGCTATGTGAGTTTGCTCTTGATTGCTAGTTGTTCTTCCGGATTTCTGTGTGTTTGTGTTCCGCAGAATCCTCTATGATTCATTATGCTCACTCCGCTGCGACTTCGTTATTCCTTTCGTTTGTTTCAGTTTGCATTTCTGTTTGGTTTAGTTTCCGTTTTTGTTATATCTGTTCACTGGGCTTTGTAAGCTCAGCCGCACTTTCTTTTCCTGCGGCAGGTATTAAGCATTCAAGATGAGCTTGTGGGATGGCTGATCTGGGTTTGAGAGTAGAGTTGAGAGCAAGACTTTACCCTAGAGATCTTATATTTATTTTGATTATTAAGTTATTATGTTTTCTTTTGATTATTTTGTAAAGACTTCCGCTTTTGTATAATACTTAAAGTTCTGATATGAAACTGTATTTGTGATATCTTTACCCTTGTCGGGTTGGGGTGTTACAATTATGGTATCAGAGCCACTCCTGAGCCGTTCGGGATGGTGGGGCAAACCTCATCGAGGACGATGAGTCCCTAAGGGGGGTGATTGTGACACCCTAGGCAAATCCCACATCGGCTGTGGCCTGGAGAGATGCTGGGCTCATAAGATAACATTCGCCTTACAATGACACAACGCGTTTTTTGGTCTACTGCAGGTGGAGTTCTTAGGAACTGGCAGTTAAGCGTGCTCATGTGAGAGTAGTACTGGCTTGGGTGACCTGCCGGGAAGTCTTCAAATGAGGCCACAAAAACAAAGCCGTGAGCCTGCGGGTAAAGCGGACAATATTGTGGTCTGAGAAGGCGGGATGTTACAGAGTTATTGAAAAGCAAGTTTCTCTTCTATATATAATGACAAGATGTATTTGACTTGGGGATAACTTACTAACCACAAGATCGTTGTATCCATTTGATCGTATATATCTTTGCATCCAAAAAGTTCTCATTTTAAGTGTAGTACCAATTACACGTAAACTAGTTATTGTCAAAATAAGTTCACATCTATAACCAAAGTTTTAAACCCAACCAATCCATATTAAGACACATAAATAACATCAACACCGCAACAAAAAATCCTTTCATATGCCTAACTTTAACTTAACACATTCATTTTGTAATTTCAGTCGATGCCATGTTTCCTCTAGATATAAAAATTAACCCACCTTCACCATCATCATTCCACCACTAAACCTCCACCCTCGCCACCAGCAGTCCGCCACCAAACCTCCAACCCTGCCACCATCAGTCATCGCCACCACCACCATCATGAGTCCCCCACTAAACCCCCACCTCTGCTACCATACACCATCAATATACACCCACCAAAGTGACCAAACACAAACACAATATCTTATATCTAAGCCACAACAAAAACCACATATCGGTTGATGGGTGGTGGTCGTATGACCGTTGTGGAGGTAGTAGTGACATGTTGTGGAGGTGGTTACCAGATGGGTCTGTCAGAAAAGCTTTATCTCCAAAACCCATCTCCTCTGCTGCCCCTCCTCCGCCGCCGGTTATTGATTTTTCCTCCGCCAAAAAAGGCAAAATCCGGCCAACTTCTGCGTCTCATAATGGTGTTTGGTGGGTCGGTGGCGCGGGGTAAAAGAAACGAAGGTGGGGGTGGTTTTGGGGCGCGTGATGTAGTAGATCAAAAAGAGGGGGTGTGGGGAGTCTTTTGGAGTAGGCGGTGAGAGGTGGGTGCCGGCGGTGGAGCGGCGGTGGTGTGTTTTTCCGGTCGGCTAGGGTTTTCAAGAGAGGGAGAGAGAGAAAAGTGGTGTGGATGAGGAATGGTTGTGTTTGTATGTGTGTTTGTGTGTGGTCTTATCCACATAAACTACACCGTTCGTCCTTGCACCGTTTGTCCTTATGATGTTGAAATGACGAATTTACCCTCGTGTGCAAGTCACATGATGGGTTTTTAACGGTCAAACTTAACGTCGTTTGGTCAAAGGACGAACGGCGCATAACGTTTCACACTTAAGGACGTACGGTGCAATTTTTTTGATCAAATGACTAAAGCCTGCGGTCAACGCAAACCACAAGGACGAAGGGTGTAATTTACTCTTTTTATTTTTTTGATCAAGATCACGATTTATTTCGATGTAGATACAGATGTCCTTTTTCGTGAGTCCCACTGTCCTTTTGGTATGTTTAACATGTGCCCCTTGGCTACATGTTAGAAAAACCCATTCAAAAAAGGTGACAAAGATAAAACATTAAAACAAGAGTACATATATATGATGTTTCCATGAAGTTTCTAATCACGTGCAAAAACAAGAAGTCTTTTTTTTTTTTTTTGGTGCAAAGGTGAAAGTTTTATTAATAACACAAAAATAAAACATCAAAGATTCAAGAGAAAGACATGCCTAAACTCTTGTCACAAAAACAACCACTACCTCATACAACACTAAACTACAATATCAAACATACTAACACGTAACATCAGATATAATACACTACCAATCAAAACAGTGACTATGCAGCTCCACTTTCACCTTTATACAAGCACCTACCATCTAACTACATTTCCATATCATCCCCCCACCAAGACCATTCAACCAACACCCACAACAGTCGAGGTAGAGAAGGATGTATGGCTTCGTTAGGAACCCAAACCATTCCAGTCAAAGGCTCTTCTAAGACCCCTACATTTCCCTCTTTACAAAAGGCTTCAAGGTCCTAGAAACACTCACCTTGATGGAGAATCTACATGCCCCCTTAGTGGTACACTGAAAGGACCAAGTAGGGTCATCTTTCATCCCTCACTATTCCAAACATCCCATGTACCACCCTACAGTCCATTTACCCAACACTATGGGAAACCTACATTATGACTAGCTAAAAACATAACACAAAATATAGATCAGTCACTCTGAATAGCTTCCTAACAAAGGCCTGTTATACAAAATGACTGACTACACCAGAGTATTATGTTTTAACTATCAAGGTACAAGGCCATCCATAGTAATGGACTAAAGAAATCAAGTAAACCCAAAAGATAGAATACAAGATAGACAGAACCTGATCACAACTTTTTGCAGAGCACTCTTGAACCTCACCACTGCTATATAAACTTCATAAGATCAGAAAATTTACGCATTCCCAAATACCCCCTTAAATGCATCAGGGGAATTTTGACAACCCAACTTCACCATTTTATAACTCCAGACACACCCTGAATACCGAGCCTTAACATTTTGCATTCAATGAATAATATTCAGCCGTATATCCCATTCTTTAGCCACGGCCCTTACTTGAATGGAATATTTTACTTTAATGCTTAATAACTGAAGTTTAACACTATCCTCAGCCTCTTTTAAGACTATACTTGCAGTTCTCCTTTCATTAGTGAATAACCTGCTGTTCCTTTCTCTCCAAATAAAATAGACTATAGTAGATAGCACCATCTTCCTGACCACACTCCTTATATTGTTATTACAGGGCATATCAGTTAACTTCCCAATAATATTTCTCCATTCATTATCCAACCCATTAACTTTTATCCTACCTTTCATACTTGCCCATACCTCTTTTGAAAAATCACAATTAAAGAATAAATGGATGTGAGAGTCATTACACTTGGAACATAAAGGACACACCATGTTAACATTAGGATTCCACTGCATCAGTCTGTCTTGAGTTTGGAGTCTTTCTTTAATAGCAAGCCATAGAATAAAAGAGTGCCTAGGAACACCCTGTGAATACCATACCAAGTTAGACCATTTCACTTTTTGACCCCTTGTCCTCAAATCTTCCCAAACTGTTTTGATACTAAACTTAGTAACTTCTCCATTACTCTTTTGCCATTGCACTTTGTCAGTAACATTCTCCTTTACTTCAGGAACTTCAATGGTCTATAATTGAGGGAATACTTGACACCACCCACTAGGCCACTGCCAATTTCCTTCATTGATCATATCAGCAACTTTAATATCCCCACCCAATCTAGCAGCATACCTATAAGCCTTTGGCACAATATTATCAATCAACTCATGGTTACCCCATCTATCATACCACAAAGAAGTGTTCATACCATTACCAATTTTATTTATCACATAAGGTCTAATTCTATCTTTCAATCCCATTAGAACTAACCATATCCAACTATCACTCTTTTCATATTCAGCTTCCCAAATACTCTTCCCTTTTAATCTCACAGTATTTACCCATTTTACCCATTTTATTTATCAAAAGAAGTCTTTTTTACTAGTAGAGAAAGTTCAAGTTTTATTTTGACAAAGTTAATAAAAGTTGTTGATACAGTTAACGACGACGACACATACATGCAATGCTAAGACACTTTAATTTGGCTTACACAAAGTGACGATCATTAATAATACGACATGACGACATCTACTTTATGTCATGTTACTTTGTGTCAACTATGTATATGACTAGTATAATAACACATCAAGTTTCCAAATTATTTATCCGCATTTTATTTTTAAATTGTTTCAATACTAAAATAGATTGGGAAATTTGATCACGATTACCACAATACCCTTACTTGAAATCTTTTATATAATAAAAGAATTACATCATTTCGTAGTGTTTTTGTAAAACCCTTCCCATTGAAAAAAAAATTGGATCAATAGGAGAGCTTGATTTTGCCACGTAAGCGAAATCGTGTGATGTGATTGATTAATAAAAGTCAAAATTAAATTGATTTCGGTCAACATTTAATTAATTTGGTAGAGAAATTTGGTTAAGAAGAAAAACATATAAAAACATAGATGTCAAATTTATGAAAACAAAAACTTAAAAAAAGAGGGCGTAATTAATAAAACTTTAGTGGTTAAATTTTTTAAAATTGTATAGAGTTAAATGTAATATTATAAGTTTTCATGTTTTTTAATAACTTTGAAAATTAAACAAATACTCCCTTATACTTTAAGGAGTATACTTTAACTTCATCAACGTTTATTATGTGCAACAAAACTCGCATATTGTGTACATCATAATATAAATAGTGAAATTTAAATAGGAACATCAACATCTATATCAGCTAAATATAGTTGAATCTTGAGTTATCTAACAAATGTTTTTACAAAATTTGATTATACAAAATTCTAATGGATATAAATGGATAATGAAAAACTCGTGCATAAGTATATAATTATATGTAATTATTTTTAAAGACACAATATTCAGCTTTGATACAAAATAATTTTTTTTTTTGTCAAAACCATGTGCGTGCACAGGCATTATAACTAGTGATTATTATACAAAATTAATCCCCTTGTGGCTACGGAGATTCACCTGCGTTGAGTCCGAGCTATCCAAAAGGGTAGTTGTTCTGAGCTTACTTAGCTCGTAATGTCGAGTCAAAAACACAAGTAAAAAAACTATATACAATACATTCGGAGTTCAGATACATTTGAATTTTTATTTCAAATATATAAATTTGATTTAATTTAGCATTTACCTTTTTGAATATTAATATATCAACATAAAAGTATTATTTTAAATACCAAACTTTTTTCACATATTAAAGGACTCATCTCCAACATCCATTTAAAAAGAAATCAATGGCTGAGATTAAAAGCATTTTATTATTTCACATATTTTTTACTCCCTCCGTCCCACATTAAGTGTCCACTATGACTTTTTCAAGTCTTTTTTCTTCAACTTTGACTTTAAATATTTTTGTACGTGTTATATAATACTTGATGCAAGATATATAAATGGATTAAGTTTTTAAATGTATTTTCATTTATATAATTTTCATTAAGTATTATATAACACAAACAAATATAATAAAGGTCAAAGTTGAAGAAAAAAGACTTAAAAAAGTCATACTGGACACTTAATGTGGGACGGAGGGAGTATAATTTAAGAGAAATGATATATGAACCTAAAATTAGGCATAATAATAGGCCTAAAAACAAGTGTCAACATCCTGAATTTCTGATGGCTGCTGATAGTGACCCACTTATTTAACAACCCATCAAGATGCTGACACTTGTTTTTAGGCCTACAATTAGGCCTAAGTTTTGGTCCACATATCATATCTCTTAAACCGTTAATCGTTAAACAAAAATATTTACACCGTTGCGACGATCATTTAATTATCTTTATATAGACGGACACTTTAATATACTTTCGAAAAAAAAGAAAAAATTCGCTTTTTTCATGTTTTTTCGTCTTTTTTTTCCTTACTAAAATTTACATGAAAAAAATCATATATGATTAAACACTAAATTGAATATCACATGTGATATCAGTGTTAAATTACATATCATATGTGATATGATATGTATATCATATATGATTTTACACTAATATCACATGTGATATTAAATATCATATATGATTTAGCACTAATATCACATGTGATATTCAAATTAGTGTTTTATCATATATGATTTTTAATCCAAATTTCACTAACGTAAAAAAATTGAAAAAACATTAAAAAAAGTGAAAAATACGATTTTTTATTTTTTTGTCGAAAGTATATCAAAGTGCCTATTTATAGAAAGATAATTAATTGCTCGTCGCAATGATATATTTTTTTTCGCTTAACGATTAACGGTTTGAAAAATATTAATATATGAAGAAAAAAAATATATAATGAAAATGAGTTCTTTAAATTGTTGGGATTAATCTCATTAATTAGATCAAATAAAAATGATAAAAAATATTTTGTTCTCAAATGACTGTAAATCTAAAAGTATTTGGTCAAACTAAAATATTTGCATGATTTGGTTAACCGAATTTCTACTAGTTGCGCAAGCAATGAACCATTAATGGCATGAGTTTGGTCCATTATTGTCATGGAATCTTTTTCTATTTTTGTTCAAACTAAGCAAGTAAGCATGCACAAAGGGTCAACAACAGGTCCGCTACTTACATTCATTGAACCCATTGTTTGTACATCTGAGGACATGTAGCAGCAAAACAGTAGTAGTAGGCCCATAGTTGTCAGGATCCCGATCCTGATCTTAGGATCGTACGATTTTACGATACTGCAAAGAAAAAACGATTCGGATCCTACATAGGATCTTTGCAAGCTTAAGATCTTATAGGATCCCGATCTTTACCATACGATCTT
The DNA here is from genome assembly GCA_019973895.1 of Chrysanthemum seticuspe. Classification (NCBI taxonomy): domain Eukaryota; kingdom Viridiplantae; phylum Streptophyta; class Magnoliopsida; order Asterales; family Asteraceae; genus Chrysanthemum; species Chrysanthemum seticuspe. The sequence goes on from BPTQ01000008.1 coordinate 14,240,984, forward strand.
ACGATCTAATCTGATCCGATCTTACTTTTCTCGAATTACAAACTAAAAAACTACAAATTTATAGGTTGTTGGTTTGTAGAATTCAAAAAACAACATGTGAATCTTTTTAAACATTTTATAATCATAATTTAGGACAACATTTATATGAAACATTCACAGTATTTTATGGTTATATTGTATTAGAATTTGTAAATTTGTATAAAATTACATAAACTATTAAGAAATAACATTATAGTAGGATCTTAAGATCCCGATCCGATCTTACGATCACGATCTTGCAAAGACGAAAACGATCATGGGTAAGATCCCGATTTTGACAACCTTGGTAGTAGCAACAACCAATAAGCAGCAGAGGGGTCTTGGAAGGGTGTGCAACATGTGCCATCGCACATGGCCTCCACTTAAAAGGGGCCACATTTTTATTAGTTCTGTATATAAATACTTATAATATTAAACATATATGAGTTGTATAATTCAAGTTTATATATTTAGTTTACACCTCTAATAGGGCCTCTTTGTTGTTATTGCTCAGGGCCACCGAAAACCACGAGACGGTCGTGATAAGCAGTAGCGGTAATCAGTATGCAGTAGCTATAACTGTAATCATAAAGTATAAAATTACAAAAATGTCATATACACATTAAAATAAAATAAATGAATAAACAATTATTGACTGTTGTTGTTAATGACACTTTAGAACAAGATGATTACATGTTAAGTGTATATGGGTCATTGATGATACAAAAAGATATAATAGAATACGATAGAAGTAAAGTTATGTGGGACCTTCCTATAAAGGTTGTAGTCCAAGACCCCAAGTAGGACCGTTTGTCTAAAATAATACTCCTACCTTTTGGATTCCTTGAAAAGATTCTTTGACCTTTCATAAAAGGTCCAAACAATTTTACTATACTTGTGATCTTTTTCAACTTTTTTCACACAATTTTTCTTTTTCTTTTGGATGATATATATACATTGGATGTAAAAATAAATGAAAGCGGATAAAACAGACAAAAACATAAAAAGTAGGCATAAATGGATAAAAACGTAAGAAAAGGGACGAAAACGGATAAAAACGTAAAAACTGACCAAAACATATAAAAACAGTAAAAACATAAAAAAAAAAAAAAAAAAACAGAGGAAAACGGATAAAAAATGAACAAAAACGGATAAAAACGTAAAAAAGCGGGCGAAAACTATGAACGGAGAGACTAACTGGCGAAAACTATTATTTGAAAAAATAGGACTAACGGTGCAAAAATTAATAACGAAGGGACTAACGATGCAAAAACTTAACGGAGAAACTAACGGCTCATCCAAAATAGGGACTAAATAAGTGCAAGGTTTTAAATATATGTATCTCTAGTGTAATTAAAACGACTTAGGGACTAAACATGAAATATGAGCAAACCACAGGGACCAAACGTGTAATATTTTCAAAAAACTAGTACCATCTCCATTTCAACATATGTTCACCACCGATTACTCTTACTCCTTTTCTTCCCTAACGACGATTGAAACAAAATAGCATGTAACAACAACCACGCGCGAAAGAGGCTGGAAATTTTGCTTCACACAATTTTTGTTACGAGGAGTCTTATCTCTACTATTTATAAATAGTGTATCTCTTTTCTTGAAACTTAAATTAATATAGTTTACCTAAATTATTTCTAAGTATCTTTTAAATTTTGCAACTTTTTAAAACTTGACAATGTAAATTATGTATTTTTTTGATCAATTCTAAACTTGACATTTTTTTTCTTTAAAAAACACATATTATATTAATATTAAAAAACACACTTTCTTTTTAAAAAACATGAACTGTGTATCAAGGGTCGAACCAAAATCGCGATTTTATAAATATTGCCGCTATACACAGTGATTTTGCACTGATATTCTTTTAGTAAAATGAAACATATAATTGCAATATATAGTGATTCATTTTGAAAATTTTAAATAACATAGAAATGTACAAAATGCCTACGCACTATCTTATGTAATTGCTTTTATTGAAACTGACTTAAATTATTGCTTATCTATTTATGTAAATATTGAGATTCAATAGCAACTTGACTTTGACTGAAAAAGTCAAAGTCTGACTTGGATGAAGTAGCTCGTTCTATAGACATCACTGCTGACGTTTTTTTGTAATTGTAAAACTTCAAACACAATAAAATATAGATGATAACGTATTTCCTTCTAATGTCCTTGTTCTTTTATGGCAGTATTTATGTGTTTCCTTTCACTTCACAATGTGTTAATTACATAAGTTTTCGAGACGATTATTCAAATGTTAATAAACTAAAAGTTTTCAAAAAACGTAAAATTGATGATAATGGCATTTGAACTATGCAGTTTAACACGTACATCTGAATCTGAGTATGAAATCCGAAAATCTGTGACGGAAAACTCTATGTTAATCAGATAATGTTACTTATTTTTTAAAAATATATGAATAAATAGAATACAAAAGGTACTAAGGTAGGGTTTGTTTTTTTTAAAAGAGGCTCTTAACAGCTTCTGAATCTGAACCGTTCAGACGCGGTCAAACATTTTGGCCGTTCAGACCGTTTTCTTGTTTTCTTTCCCGTTCAGACGCGGTCAGAAGCAGTAAGATCTTAATGGTCTAGACTTGAGAGGAGTGTATTAATGCCTCTTGTTGACACACAAATAACCAAAAAAAGATTTAGTACGAGCAAGCAAATGTGCGTTTCAAACATGAGTTTTTTTTCCCGTTCAGATGCGGTCAGATTCAGAAATTTATGCCTCAGATTCAGATTCAGATGTGCGGTTCAGATTCAGATTCAGAGCCTCTTAAAAAAACAAACACCACCTAAGATTCCCTTCCAAGTCTTGTTGGACAAAAGTTTTAACCTCTTAACGCATTAAACGAGAGAAAAAAAAAAAAAAAAAAACCCTTAATTGTCCAAAAGCTATTAATTGTCCAAATTTTTAGGCCATTAAAAGTTATTAAGTGATACTAATAAAAAAACAAATACAACCAAAGTCTGAATAAAAAGATTGTAAAGCTCTTTAGCTAGTATGTGGTTGCAATCATTAATAGTGAGGCATTTAGCGAAAATGACACATGGGGTTCATATGCCTTATATATGTGGTTGTCTTCGGGGCGAATTTAGGGTAGTTCCTTTAAGTTTCCGTGAATCATATGAATTTTGCATAGTGCAATGTTGTAAAAGATATCATTTTACTCAAATGTGCCATGTCAAAAACTTTTATGATACAAGTCTTGTTTATAATAATTTTTTTAACGAAATGTACCTCGTATATTTGAGTTTTGGTTATCGAATGCTATTTTGTACTCAGTTATGGAACTTATATATGAATGTTGACAAAATCTTTGTACGTTGTGTAAAAATATTTTGTTACATTAATATTTTTCCAAACTTTTACATGTTGAAAAAGAAAATAAATAAACACTTCTCAAGAATCCAATGATATTTACATGAATGAAATCCTGCACTTTAGCCAATAAAAGTAAATTAGAACCAATTTTCAGTTTGCAATTTTTCTTTTTAGAACAGAGCTTTGCAATTGAATGCAAGTAAATTTGACATGTAATAGACTATAAATGAATAAAAATATGAGAAAAACATAAAGTTATATTGCAATTAGGGGTGTTATTCGGGCTGACACGACCCGAACCGACCCGAGTTAATTCGGGTCAGGTCAATCGGGTTCAAAAATATATTCGGGTCAATCCGAATTGACCCGAGTTCTCAACAAGGTCGAGTTCGGGTATATTTTTTTAGCCTTGACCCGACCCGAACCCGACTAACCCGGCTCAACAACACTTTTATAATGTAAAATACTCGGGTTGACCCCGAACCCGAATTGACTCGACCCGAGCTGACCCGAACCCAAATTGACCCGACTCGAGTTAACCTGAGTTCTAAACAAAGTCGAGTTCAAGTATGTTTTTTTAAGACTTGACCCGATTTGAGCCGACCCGAGTTGACCCGAGTTGACCCGAACCCCACCGGATCAACCCGAATAACACCCCTTATTGCAATGCTCTTTAGGATAGACTTTCTAATATTAATATCATCAATGACTTGTTATGTTTTAATACACTCACTATGCAAAGAATGAGACATTACATATTAATACATATTGTCAATGGAAAAAGCATCGCTTTTGTCACACGTTAATCCAACATGCCAATATGTGTATGCATCAAGAATGGTTGATCTTTTGTTTTTTTTTTTTTTTTTTTTTTTTTTTTTTATATTTTTTGGAAAACAATGAATTTTATTATAGAACACAAAGCCAAAGGCCTACAAAACAAACGGGCTCCAAGATGGAGAACCACAACCACAAAAAAATACATGATCTACATATAAAGAAGGGTGAAAGCTAAAGATACGCAACGTGATTTTTCAGAACTACCGATGTACGCAACGAATTTTGAAAATTACCATTGTACGCAATATACTTTCAAATTTGGAACAATGTACGCAATATGACCGGTAACTAACAAGTTACCAGGTCACAAACTTTCAAAAATGGTCCCTGTGACTTGCGTTGATTTTCACAGGTCATCCCTTGTCTTTATTTTCGGTTAAAAAAGTTTCAGTAATGGTCCTTATGGTCATTAACTTTCAGATTTAGTCCGTTTTTTCCGTTTTCATCCGTTTTTGTCAGTTTTTCTTACGTTTTGTCCGTTTTTCTTACGTTTTAACGGTTTTCATCCGTTTTTGGCCCTTTTTTCTTACATTTTTGTCCGTTTTTATCCGTTTTTCTTACGTTTTGTCTGTTTTCTTTCGTTTTTGCCTGTTTTCATATGTTGTTTTTACGTTTTGTTCGTTTTTCGTACGTTTTTATCGGTTTTAATTCGTTTTTGTCCGTTTTTCTTACATTTTGTCCGTTTTTTTTTTACGTTTTTGTACTATTTTAACATGTTGAAATTTTTTTCCAAAAAGGAAAAAAAAATTGGAAAAAAAATTTCCAAAAAAAAAAATTGGAATTTTTTCGCAATTTTGAAAAAATAAATAGGAAAAAAAAATTTTGAAAAAAAATTAAAAATTTTGAATAAAAAATTTCAAAAAAAAAATTTGAATAAAAAAAATATTTTTCAAATATTTTTTTTAAAAAAAATATTTTTCAAATATATATATTTTTTAAAAAAGCTTAAAAAAAATTTTTGAAATTTTTTATTTTCAAAATTTTCAAATATTTATTTTGATTTTTTTAAAAAATAATATATTTGAAAAATATTTTTTTTATTCAATTTTTTTTTTTGAAATTTTTTATTCAAATTTTTAATTTTTTTTCAAAATTTTTTTTGGAAATTTTTTTTTTTCCTATTTATTTTTTCAAAATCGCGAAAAAATTCCAATTTTTTTTTGGAAAATTTTTTTCCAAATTTTTTTTCTTTTTGGAAAAAATTTTCAACATGTTGAAATAGTACAAAAACGAAAAAAAATGTAAGAAAAACGGACAAAATGTAAGAAAAACGGACAAAAACCGATAAAAACGTACGAAAAACGAACAAAACGTAAAAACAACAGATGAAAACAGGCAAAAACGAAAGAAAACAGACAAAATGTAAGAAAAACGGACAAAAATGTAAGAAAGAGGGCCAAAAACGGATGAAAACCGATAAAAACGTAAGAAAAACGGACAAAACGTAAGAAAAACTGACAAAAACGGATGAAAACGGAAAAAACGGACTAAATCTGAAAGTTAATGACCATAAGGACCATTACTGAAACTTTTTTAACCGAAAATAAAGTCAAGGGATGACCTGTGAAAGTCAACGCAAGTCACAGGGACCATTTCTGTCATTTTTGAAAGTTTGTGACCTGGTAACTTGTTAGTCACCGGTCATATTGCGTACATTGTTCCAAATTTGAAAGCATATTGCGTACAATGGTAATTTTCAAAATTCGTTGCGTACATCGGTAGTTCTGAAAAATCACGTTGCGTATCTTTAGCTTTCACCCTATAAAAAATAACAAAAATTAGATATCTAGAGTCTCACGTGGATTTAGAATACAATCTCTCCAATTCATATTGTTCCTACAACTCTTATTTGACATCCATAACAGTGACAATCTTTGAATTGAGATAAATATATATATATCTTCATATTTCATGTCATCCAGTTCTTTTGAGCTCGCATGAAGCAGCTTGTTACGCCACCTCCAAATCGAACTAAAAAGCACATAACAAGCGTATAGGAGATGGTAGAAATACTCGATTTTGGTTGGATATTTGGAAGGGTGATAAACCATTTTGCGATGCTTTTCCTCGCATATTTGCTCTTGAGTTGAACTGTCAGGTTTCTGTGGCTGAGAAGTTGGCTGCCCCTTTGGACATCTCTCTGCGAAGATCAGTGAGAGGTGGAGCGGAGCAACAACAGTTTACCGATCTATCTTTTATCATCGATTCTGTGTCCCTGACTCCCTCTATTGACCGTTGGGTGTGTTCGGTGTCTAGTGATGGTGACTTTAGCGTCAAAGAGGTTAGGAATGCTATTGACGATCTATCTCTTCCAACGCATTCTGAATCTACTAGGTGGGTGAAGGGTGTTCCTATTAAGATAAACATTTTTGCTTGGCGAGCTCGGCGTGATTGTCTTCCTACTAGGATTAATTTGATTCGTAGAGGTATTACTTTGGAGTCGTCTTCCTGTCCTCTTTGTCTCACAGGTGAGGAAGATGTTTCCCATGTCTTATTTCGGTGTTCTTTGGCTCGGGCGGTTTTACGGCGCGTGTGTCGATGGTGGGACTTAGATTGGCAGAGTTGGTCCTCGTTTTCGGAGTGGTCTTCTTGGTTTTCTTCTATTCGGCTTTCTTCTAAAGTTAAAAGCTTATTAGAAGGCGTTTTCTATGTTGCTTGGTGGTATATATGTGGGCTTCGGAACCGTTCTATTTTTGATTCTACCCCGCCTACTCGTTCGGTGATCTTTGACGATATCGTGTCTAATTCCTTTCATTGGTGTTATAATAGATGTAATAGGATGTTTTCTTGGGGTACTTGGCTTAAAAACCCTCATTTGATTTCTTTGTAATGTTTGTTCTAGCACCTTGCTAGTTAATAAAATTTCGCCGTTCAAAAAAAAAAAAAGCTCCATTGAGAGCTTTAACAACCCCATTACTTCAATCAGGGAAAGCTATCTGGTTTAGCAAAATGTTAGCCAAAGTAATAGAACCTAGAGGACCATATTTCCACCAATTCCAAAATTTAAGCCATAGAGTTTTGTTTGAGAAACAAAGTATAAGACAATGCTCCAGGTCGTCATCCTCATTTTCAAAAAATAAGCATCGAGTTGAGCTAACAATTATGCCTTTGTTAATGAGGTTCATCCGAGTAAGGAGACGATCAAAAAAAGCCCATTATAGGCCGATGTTAACTTTTCTAGGCACCCATGAGTTCCAAACGAAACGATAATAAACAAATGTTTATTTATTCTATTGTATAAACAATCTTTAATACAAGAAATATGACGTAAAGAACTTTTGTACCGACTCGTAAAAAAGGTCACATGGTTGCTGAACGTATGAAAATTAAAAAGTAACAATTAAGGGGAATACTTTCTTAAGAAGGTTGAAAAGCTCAACTCAATCAATAAGAGTGCAACATTTTGTTTACATAGCAAAATTGAACATTTTTATTGGAAAAAAAAAAGATCGCTTTAAATTGGTTAGACTCATCTAAACTTTATCCAACAAAATTAATATGTATGAAGAACATGTGTCAATTTTGTGAAAGTAAAAAACTTAAAAAAGAAAAAGGTAATTCATAAAACTTTACTCGTTAAAATTTAAATAAATTATATGAAGTTAAGTATATTTATCAGTTTCCATGTTTTTAATACCTTTATAAAATTTATTATATACCCCTTAAACTTTAGGGTGAATTGCATATATATCCCTCTTAAACACTTAAATTACATATATATCCAACTTAAAATCAATATTACATAAATATCCTTCCTAAATACAAAAAATATCATATATATCCAAATAACTAATTTTTCTATAAATAAAACTTCAAAATACAAGATAATCATCATTTAAATATAAATTCTCTATTATACCCTCATTATTCCATAGAACTCATCATAAATTCGTTATCATGACTCTTTAAAATCTCAAATATGTGATGAATAACTTTTGTACACAAATATGTTATCAATATATATCTCAAATATGTTATCATGGCTCAGGAAAAGTTAAAAAAACAGAGGACACAAAGATTAAGCCTAAATTGAACTGGGGTTCGATGATAATCGGTAAAAGAATTGTAGTTTTTTGTGGGAAATAAAATGGGCTTTATGACTATTGTTTTGAAGGTTTCCATTGCTTAAAATTAAGAATGAATAAAGCTAATGGGTGAATGACAGATCGAAGGCACGTGAGAATCCCAGATTAAAGTGATAAGGATGTTGTATTAGGAAAAAAGATTAAATAAGTGGCACTAAGGTAGGACGGAGTGGACGTCGGGTTGCCAAGCGAGCTCGTGAACTCGCTCTGCCACACCATTCCGTGTAGTGCGGGTTAGGGGGTGGGTATTAAATTCGAGTTGGGAAGCCGAAGGTTTACGTTGCAAAAGTTTACGTTGGAAAAGTTTATGCCGTTAATAAACGGCTATTTTTTGTTAGGAAATTATGATCACAGTAATCTGAGAGTCGTGTAAACACTATCAGATTGAAGTATTTCGGTGGTTCTACCGAAATCTCTAATCGGATAAAACTCAGATTTGAACTTGAGAATATGTTTTGTTAGTTATGGACAGAACCAGAAATCGAAATATATGACCAAAAACTGATGGTCGGTTACAACTGCAATAGCAGTTAAATTAACCGCCAAATCAGTTTAATTTTAGGGTTAAAATTACCGAAAATTTAATTTTCTAGTGCGTTTTTAACATAGCCAGGGGCGCTGCCCCTTGGACCCTGCCAGGGGCTGCCGCCCCTTGGACCCTGCTACCAGGGGCGCTGCCCCCGGACCCCCGTCATTCGGGGCTTCGCCCCTTGGACCCTGCTACCAGGGGCGCTGCCCCCGGACCCCCGTCATTCGGGGCTTCGCCCCCAAATGATAATCATAACAACGTCATACAAGTGTGCACTCCGCACATCCCCGACTTGTTGAACATTTATCATGATTACACATTGGTCACCTAAATTAATCCATTACACTTAAATAATATCGGTGATGCAAAATCACCAACATTTTTGACCCAAAATAAAAAAAAAAAAAAAAAAAAAAATTCACTCCTATTTAACACCTAAACTTGCACCTCATTTTTCAAAATAAAAACACACAACACAAATTACAACACACACTAATCTTTCAAAAACACCAAACTATGGATCCAAGGAGAAGTAAAAAAACTTTCACTTCGCGTCAAGGTCGGTCTCAACCATCCCCGAATCAACCAAAACAAACTCCGTTAGGATTTAGCAAATTTTTAATGAAATAGTATGTTTTTATTATAAATATTGTATGTGATTTTATGTATTTAAAAAAAAATGAATTCGGGTACTAGGGTACCACTCCCACTAGTTAGGGTAGTATTTGGGTAGTTTTGAGTTGGAAGGTTTTTATTGGATAGAGGTGATGTGGCACCCTCATGGTATTAGGGTATTAGGCTTCCACTCCTCCCTCCCTAAAGTGTCTACTCGTTTGCTTTATAAGAACGAATTGTATTGAAGGTCTGCATCCATTAAAAAGAATTGAAGATGCATCCTACTAGATCTTATACAAATGGATAAAAAGAAAAATAAGGGTATCAAGGTCAATTCAGCATTAAATATGTATTTTAGAGTTATATTTATATAGAAATTAGTTATTTGGATAAATATGATATTTTTTGTGTTTAGGAAGGATATATATGTAATATTGATTTTAAGTTGGATATATATGTAATTTAAGTGTTTAAGAGGGATATATATGCAATTCACCCTAAACTTAATACCTTATATACTTTATATTTTTAAAAAAAATACAACATATATGTTGTTGTTATTTATAAATATTATTATTACTATATATTAAATTAATGTATTTACACGAAATTATAAATATAAAAAGAAAAATACAAGTTACTGTGACATGTAAACGAATACACGATATTATACATATACGAACGACTCATGTTATTTACATTTATGAGATTAATTAAGGATACATGGAAAGGTATTTTTTTTATTTTTTTTAAGTATTTGCATTCAATAATGATTCATGTTTGATCATTATAAGTTTAATCTGCACACGGGTTTAATAATTATATACGGCTTACATTATTATTAATAGTAATATAAATATCAAAATAAATCCACGACCTCACGAGTTATCGTGAGATGAAAATAAATAGACGAGACTGTACTTATAAAAACGACACATATTTTTTCAAGGGTCATTATACGCTACTAAACACACATAATATCTCAAATATGATAGCAATAGTTAAATTTAAACAAGATCAACCTAAACATCATGCCAGTTAAACCAAATTAAATCCTTCGTAATAGAAATTTATACAAAATATTAACAGATAAGGAAAAACTCATGCAAAAACACGTACAATCACATATATTATAACTATATAAGTATTAAAATTTGACTATAATTTTATAAATTTCTTTTAAACAATTCAAAAAAATAAATTTATAAATTGTCAAAATATTTAATTTCAAAGCAAAGTAATTGAAATATTATTACATACTATATTATCTGCTCAATACACATTGTTTATTTTTACTTCTTGTAAAAGGAGTGTTGGATATTTATCTTACTGATTCATATAAATAAAAATAGAAAACTCGTTTGCTTTCAAACTATTGCAATATTTTTGATGTAATTCTAGTTTCGTGTTAACTAAACATTTTCTATGAACGTAAGTAAAATGCCTTGAAATAAAAACATATTTAGGACAAGAAGTTAACTTTTTTTACATTTACCTTTAGTTAATGGTAGTTTGATACAAAAGTATAAAAAGATAAGGGTTTTGCTAATCTCTGCCCACTAGGCATTTGTTTAGTTATGCATATAAGGAATGTTGGAGTTAATTAATATCAAAATGATGATCAATTAGGGTAATTTTATAAATGAATAAAAGTTCATTAAATGTATTTTTTTATTTAAAAGGAAACTTTCTCTTTATTAAATGTGTTTATCCTTTGCTCAGTGGGCAAAGATTAGCAAAACCCAAAAAGGTAAAAATACAAATCAAACATCTTTTAACTTTTGTCATATATTCTTACAACGAGATATAATGAATCTAGTCAAATTATCTAGTCAAATAAACCAGAGACTTTTAATTATTTGAACAAAAGGCTAATATAATATTTCTCTCACACATTAGTTAAAGTTATGTTAAAGTTATAGAATCTATGAATCTATTCACGCTTTCTTTTTCCATTTTTAGTTGTTCATATATGTCTGCTTTGACTCGAATGGACTCTCTTTCTAAATGTTTAGACAATTCATTAGAAAACATGGGCCCAGCATATGTCTTGTTAACCAAGTTATATGAAATTGTCGGCGACCTTCAGGCGATTAGGTGCCCCAGTAAAGGCGACCAAGTTCATTTTTTTTTTTGTTTTTAAAAAAAAAATATATACTTTTAACACAAACTAAAAAAATCAATTACCATTTTTTTGTATGATACGATGCTATACTTACACGCTGCATGCAGGAGTCATATGTGTACTTACACGTTGCATACATGCATGGTTTCCAGTTGTGGTGTATAAATGCAAGTCATATTACACGTTGATTTTCATCATTTAGATTTAGATTTACACCTCTTTCTATCATCGTCACTTTATGTTCCTAGATTTGCTTACACCTGTTATAACCAACCCAAAGAAAAAACAATCTTTAGCTTAGTATCATTTCAAACAACAAGAACAAGACCAAGAACAAGAGGAGTTCACTTTTTGCTTTGTTCTTATCGATCGTCCACACGACCGTTTCATGTTTTTTTGATGGCGATCGATCGCCTCCACAACAAGGGGATCGAGATGAAATCGATCGCCCTATGCCTCGATCGATTGGCGATTTACTTCTACTGCATTCAGCCTTACTTGTAGCATTTGAAATTATAATTTTTACCATAGCAGTATATCTGAACAAAACGAGTGCAATATCCATGAAAAAAATCAATGTTGCAAAATCGGCCGAATCGGCCAGTAATCAGTAATCGGCCTTATACTTTGTTGATTTTTTAAAATCGGTGGAATCGATCAAAATCGGCATAGGCAAAAATCGGCCACTAATCAGTTAAAAATCGGCCGAATCGGTCAAAAATCTGACTGATCGGTCAACTTTAAAAAAATAATAATTTAGGCATTCTATTTAATTTGGGGAGTTTATTTCACTTATAACGCACAATAGGTCTTATAATCAGAATTGAAGCCTTTTATTGAGGTTTGGAAACATAATAGACTTGTAATCAGTTAAGATTTTTAGTTTTGTCTCTAAAAATATCCATGAAAAAAATAACATTTTCCAAAGTATTTTGAATGAAAGTTTTATTCCACTTAGAATGACAATTACAAACTTAAATGACTCAGTTTGTATGAAATATTATTACATAAAGAATTGGTAAATCTTAAATGGAAATTCAATGTTGAACAACAACGTCGTCATATACCTTTTATCTTTTTAAAACAAAATATAGCACATCAAAATATATAGCATATGCCATAATACTTCATATATGCACTTTCGTGGAACCTATATGTGTGTGTGGGACATAGGGATATACTATTCTCATTATTATTTTCCATTAACTGAATCCAATCATTCAAAGCATGTATATATAACCCCTCTCATTTGCTTCATCTTATTCAATATTCATATTCACACCTCAATAATCTCCAAGTACAAAACTATCAATAAAACATGAGAACACCAACAAAACATGTTACAAAAACAGCTAGAGATGCTGAAGTTGAGTTAAACTTGCCTCCTGGTTTTCGGTTCCACCCCACAGACGAAGAGCTCATCGTTCATTACCTCTCCCATAAATCGCGGTCTATGGAACCCTTCGCTAGTGTTGCTTCTCCACCGTCTGTTATCGCGGATGTTGATCTTTATAAACATGAACCTTGGGAGCTTCCTGGTATGTTTAGTTTATTTCTATGTATATTTGTCTCAAAATTACGATCTTGTCTTTAAACTATTGATATTACACTAGTCGTCTCTATTTGGCATTGTGCATAATGTTTTAGTCTCTGGGCCTAAAGGCCTTTAAGTCCATGTTTGTTAAGTCCTAGTATGCATGTCATGCATACGAGGACGTTTTTGTCATGGACTTATTGGCCGTTAAGACCAAATACTAAAACGTTATTCGCAATGTCAAATAGGGATGACTAGTGTAATTTCGATAGTTTAAGGACATGATCAGTAATTTCGAGACAAACACGAAGTTACAACTTAAGTACTTAACCAATTACTGATTAGATTTGTACTAATTTTTTGTAGAAATGGCTCTGTTTGGAACAAAGGAATGGTACTTTTTCACACCAAGAGACAGGAAATATCCTAACGGTTCTAGACCGAATCGGGTCACAGGAAACGGGTACTGGAAAGCAACCGGAGCGGATAAACCAATCAAGTCTAAATCTGACCCGAAGGTGACAGTTGGGATTAAGAAAGCATTGGTATTTTACGCGGGAAAAGGGACTAAAGGAATTAAGACAAACTGGATCATGCATGAATATCGACTTAATAAGCCTTCCAAGGTGTGTTTTCACATAAGTTACTTTCGATGTTTACAAATAAATGTTGATAAAAAGTGTTGGTGCTAACATTGATATGTTTTGATAATGTAGTTAGACGATTGGGTTCTATGTCGTCTTTACAACAAGAAGAATAATCCGAAAGAGATGATCATACCACAAGAAGATAATAGCATTCGTCATAGTCACGACCTTCATGTTCTATCACCATTAGATGAAGTACAAAGTGGGCAAAGTTATAGTGACATAAGTGACAATTTGGATACATTTGAATACTCAAACGGCGAGTTTAGTTGTAAGAGTGAGAACGATGTAATTTTTCTAGACGATTTGCGACCTCAAGTGAAAAATACTAGTGAGCGACGCGACACGGGACTAATGGAAAGTTTGATGCATAAAGAGGAACTTGATGATGGGAATGAATGGCTTGATGGTTTGAGTTTGGAAGATTTGCATCATTGTTTGGAAGCAATACCTTCCAATCATGACATTTATGAAATGCCAATGATGTATCATCAACCAAATCATCAACATTTTTTCCAATTAGGTTTTTGATAAGTTTAGGAATTCTTTTGATTCATGGAATTACAATGCAAGATTTCATTCATGTAAATATCATTGGATTCTTGACTTTCTTTTTCAACATGTAAAAGTTTGGAAAATATTAATGTAACAAAATATTTTTACACAATGTACAAAGTTTTTGTCAACATTCATACATAAGTTCTATAACTGAGTACAAAATAGCATTCGATAAAGACTTAGGGTATGTTTGGCAAAATTAGCTGTAAGCTGTATGCTGTAAGCTGTAAACTGTAAGCTGTAAGCTGTAAACTGCAAAGCTGTTAACATGAGCTAGAAGCTGTATCTTTTTTTTAATAACAGTGTTTGGTAAATTAGCTGTTAAATGTAATTATAAGATGTAAAATGACATAAGAGGACAAATCTATAATTGTAAATAAATGTTTGGAGGGTATATTTGTAATTTAAAGTTTTAACAGCTCATATACATTTAAAAAGCTTCATGAATCAGCTTTTCATTTTGGAGCTATTTGTTTGACATAAAAGCTTATAGCTAATCCATCCAAACGAAGCTATTTAGTTTATAAGAGATTATTTTGTAACAAAAAGCTAATAGCTCCTCCAAAAAGCCCCTGCCAAACAGGCCCTTAAGGTGTGTTTATTTGTATGCAAGTTTTCTTAATTTTATTTCTCTAGTTTCTTGAGAAAGGAGTAACTTTTCTTTTATTATTTTTTTGAGAACATTGTTACAACTGAAAATCTTAAATCATAGTTAAAATAGTAGAAAATAAGTCTTTTATTTTCAGTAGAGAAATTTTAAAAAATACTCATTTTAAACATATTTTTTGTTTTCTGTATGTTTCTTACAAAACTTCCTAATAAAATTATCACTTTCTAACAACTAAACACCACCTAAGTTTGTTAATTGGCTATGAAATAGAGTTTTTTTATAACTATATAATATATTTAACCATATTTTAATACAAGTTACTATTAAGTAAATCGAAAAAGAAATGTTTGAAAAATTATCATTTTACTTTTTGCTAAAACAATGTGTTTTTTATATTTTACATAAGGATGTCAAAAGACAACTAGGGGCCTACGGTGGGAACCTTTTTGTTCAACAAAAGGAGGTTATGTGGACCCCTTCATTTAAACTTGCAGTTCAAGTGAGACCACTTTTCCCCACAGTTTAACCTCTTGGATTTTTTGAAAGGTTCATGGACCTTTCACATGAGTCAAAACAAACTATAGTATCCGCGACTGCGTGACTGTAAATTGTCAAATAAAAATAAAAATAAATTATAACTCATACTTATATTTTTTTTAGCAAATAACTCATACTTATATTAAAAACTGAATATCATACAAAATAAAATTAAGAAAACAATTATATGTTTCATTTACGTGGATTACCCAAAATCACACTTGTCGTCTCGTCTTTATATGATTTTAATTACATTAGTAAAACCTAATTTTTAAAATAATTGCATTGATGGTCTTTTGAAAAGTATGTATTATTAGTGTAATAATCTATAATTTTTTTATTACACGACTATTCAGTATCGTTATTACACGGATAGTTCATATTTTTTAAAATATGGACTATTAATGAATATAGTTTAAAATTAAAGATTATTTATGTAAACTAAATCGAATAAAGAAGACAAGTGTGATTTTGAATAACAAAACATGTAATTTTTTCTAAAATTAGTGATGTATTAAATAAATTATTGACATAACAAAAACGTCATTTTCATATAAATAGTTTCAAGGTATAACCATTAAAACTAACTACTGAATATACTAATGGCTTTAAATTACCGTTAAATATTTCTCTCGTCAATGAAATTATTGAGATTCATTTGCTATTTTGACTTTGAATTTAATAAAAACTCAAAGTTTGACGTGAGACGAAGCAACTCGACAACTTATTATAAAATACATCATTGCTTACGCTGTTTATGTGTTCCCACTTCCCATCAGTCCAAACACTCCACATTGTCACAATTTTATTTCATCCACAATGTTATTTCAAAATTGAGACTATCCACAATGTTAGCTTTATCTATACTAGATATAAAGAGTGTATGGTAAAAGTGGAATTGTTGAATTATTGAATGTTGAAAATTAGTTAAAGGTGACAGAAATGCAAAGTGTAATTAATACTCTTATTAAAACACCTAATTACTTAAAAGTACAGTGATTTATTCATATTGTACAACCAACTAAAAGTATATCTACCAAATTAAATACAAACAATTAATGTTATTTTTAAAACACCCTAAAATGAAAAGTACATATTATTATACACATTATACAAATTAATAAAACTCACAAAGTTTCATACAAGCTAACAAGTTGATGGTACATATAGTTTTAAAAATCAGACTGGACCGGACCAACAGATTCAGCCGGGAACCGGTGTCGCCACCGGTTCTGATAACCAATAAAAACCATCCGAAAACAAACCAGAGAGGACCCGTTGAAACCGATACAAACTGGTAAATCAGGCCTCATCGAGATTTATTTCTCCGGTTAATCGTACTAAATGGAAAAAGCAAAAAGTGAAAAGTAAAAATTGAAACTAAATATAGAAATGTTGAAAACATATATTTCAAAAGGAAACTATTAATACACATCGAAAACCGGGTTGACCCGAGACGCTTCAAACCCGACGGGTTGACCCGGTTTAATTTGACTCGTGCTCGACCCAACCCGTCGGGTTGACCCAGTTTAAATCGACACGTTTTTCGACCGAAACGGTTCAACCAGTTGAACCACCCGGGTAGAACCGGGTTTTAAAACATTATGTTTAATCCACAAATCATCAAACTTTTATTATTTTTCATTTATAACCAATAAACTTTTTTTTATCACTAAACGATCTGTCGCTATAAAATCCTGTTGCTATGCACGGGTACTCGTCTAGTGTTTAAAACCTACCAAAAGCTTTATTTTCTGTTTCATCCATTGTGTGTTCTTATTTCATGCTTACATGTTTTGAAAAGGATGAAGATCCTACACCGCTCCATAATTTAATGCATATGAGTAATGTGAGATAATTATAAAGTTTTAATAGGTTTATGTATGGTGACAAAAGATTTATGAAACAAAAAAATTTATAATTTATGGTATGGCATGTCACATTCATAAAGCTTTACCATTTTAGATGCGCTAAGTCATATATTTGAAAGTAACAAGATAAATATTGTTCGGGCGAAAACCTGAATAACTTCAAGTTTTGTTTTATCGAATTTGTTTTTATCGATTTCCTCGTTTTCGTTATACTTATTTACAGGCGGAGTTTCATATATTTACTGACTTCATACATTAATCACCAAACTTACAATTACTGACTCATAACGTAATCAACAATCGTTATTTATACATTATTTTTAAAGGTCACATTATGGATAAGATGTTGCTTCTCGGTCATTTGCATCCCACTGGGTGTGTTCCATCAATTGGCAACATAACGAAAAACACGTAACAACTTACATCTGTACGCTTGTGGTGAGTTGGAATGTTTAAATGAAACACATGAAATTGTTGTTAGTAAATCCCAAAAAATAAAACTTGTTAACCACAACCCTAAAAACTATTTGTTAGCTTAACCCAAAAAAATTTAGTAGATAAAAGTCGCATTGATGATACTGTTTCGTAAATTAACATCCTAAAATATCGTGAAAGAAAAAATCATTAGAAGGATGTCTTTTTCTTAAAATTTAAAAACAAAATCTTCTACGCCTATAAAATTCTGTGAAAATGAAAATAATCACAAAAATGTATCATTTTCTTATCTATTACAAGTTTACAACAAGAATAAGTATCTAACTTTTACGATAATAATGTTTTAGACATTCAATTTGCTCTTAGAAAACCTTGATACATTTTAGATTTTTATCCACAGTCTACCTATATTACTCTTATTTTGATGCTTACCAAAAGATAAATCCCCACCATTCATCTAGTTTGATCTAATGGTGAGGATTAACCTAAGATTTAATGGATAAACCTAAGTCCATTTTTTTTTAATTGTCTTTTTGTCTTTTCTTTTCTTCACTTTTTTTTTGTCTTTTTATTTTTCTTCACTTTTTTTTGTCTTTTTTTCTTTCTAATTCACGTTTTTATTTATTAACGTCTTTTTTTTTTCTTCACGTTTTTAACATTTTTTTAATTCGCGTTTTTTTCTTTGCTTTCATACGTTTTCGTATGTTTTCATACATTTTCATACGTTTTCGTCCGTTTTCATACGTTTTCGTCTATTTTCGTCCGTTTTCATACGTTTTCATCCGGTTTCTTTCGTTTTCGTTCATTTTCAGACGTGTTATTGCGCTTTCATACGTTTTCGTCCGTTTTCATATGTATTCGTCCGTTTTTTTACATTTTCATCCATTTTCTTACATTTTCATATGTTTTGGACTATCACAAGTGATATTCTGTGATATTAAGAATATCATTTTATGATATTTTGAATATCGCTTGTGATTTTCTAAATATCACTTTGTGATATTCAGAATATCACTTGTGATTTTTTGAATAACTACTAACTACCACACTTTTATTGCTAATTTTTCTTGTATCTCATTCTCATGATGTTCAACTTTTTGGAGGAGAATTTGATATCACTGGTGAGTGGTGACATCACAGATATGTCAGCTTCTTATATTTTTTTGAATCATGTGTGATATCACATATGATATCACTTGTGAAATCACCTGTGATATCACGTGTGATACCACACGTGATATCACCTGTGATGTAACATGTGTTTGAGCTTCTTTAGTTTGTTTATGAAGATGTTGTGCTTTGTTTAACCATAGCTTCTTCACTGATCAACCATAGATATTTTCAAATCCCGTTGTAAAACCTATTGAAATACTCACAATGTATCCATTAAATAGACAAATTCAATCACAACTTAAATAATAAACAAAAGTACACTAAATAACTATGTGTTTAAAGCAAAATCAACTTGTTTAAGTTGTTTAATCTAAATCTAAACAAATGTAAATAAATGAAAACGTAAGAAAACAGACGAATACATATGAAAGCGTAAAAACACGTCTAAAAACGGATGAAAATGAAAGAAAACTGATGAAAATGGACGAAAACGTATGAAAACGGACGAAAACGTATGAAAACGGGCGAAACGAACGAAAACAGATGAAAACGTATGAAGGTGAAGAAAAAAATGTAAATAAAAAAAAAGTGAATTAAAAAAAATCAATAAAACGAATTCAAAAAAAAAATAAAAATAAAAAATAAACGTGAATTAAATAAAAAAACGTGAATTTAAAAATAAAAGACAAAAATACATTTGAATAAAAAAGAAAGACAAAAAGACAAGAAAAAAAATATTGACTTAGGTTTAACTTTTAAATCTTAGGTTAAACCCCACCATTAGATCAAACTAGATGAATGGTGAGAATTTGTCCTTTGGTAAACATGAATTTGTTTTTAAGTAAAATAAAATGACTCATTATTCATGATCTTTTAGAGAAAAGATAGTTTCTTACAATATTGTCCTAATTATCTTCTTACTTCCTATAAAGTTTGACATGTGTAATTCACTATTTATTTCTCTTAATCTCCTTTATTGATTGTTACACTTACTATAATCATAAAGTTAAAAGAATTTCTAAGAACATGAAATAGGAAGATTTATCATTTTCTAAACATCAAATAATTCAAGGGGAAATTGCATATATACCCAATAAAACTTAAAATTTGCATATTTTCCCATAATACAAGTTTTTATTGCATGATGTACAATGCATTTTAAACATGTTTTGGGTATATATAATGACACTTTAGAACAAGATGATTACATGTTAAGTGTATATGGGTCATTGATGATATAAAAAGATACAATAGAATAAGATAGAGAAGTTATGTGGGACCTTTCCTATAAAGGTTGTAGTCCAAGACCCCAAGTAGGACCGTTTGTCTAAAATACCTTTTGGATTCCTTGAAAATATTCTTTGACCTTTCATAAAAGGTCCAAACAGTTTTACTATATTTGTGATCTTTTTCAACTTTTTTTCACACAAATTTTCTTTTTCTTTTGGATGATATATACATTGGATGTAAAAATAAAAAGTTCAAAGTTTGAAACAATATGTTGTTTTAGAATGTCACCAAATTTCAAAAATAATATTAAGATATAACTCAAGTCATATGTAATGATTTTTTTTTCGTCGCATTCATGTCATGATCACATCATCATTTATTTCTTCCATCTTAGCACATTTATTCGCAAAATAGTTATCACATTCACTTATACTTCATTCACAAGCGTACCATACAACGCTCTCAGATAAGAAAAAAACATTACCATCTCCATTTCAACATATGTTCACCATCGATTACTCCTTTTCTTCCCTAACGACGATTGAAACAAAATAGCATGTAGCAACAGCCATGCGCGAAAGAGGCTGAAAATTTTGCTTCACACAATCTTTGTTACGAGCAGTCTTATCTCTACTATTTATAAAGGATTATCACGTGCCCGACTTTGAGGGAGTTAATCCAAAGCTTGGGACCCACTACTTACAACCAAACACATAATTGTTACTTTTATCCCCTAACCCCATCTTAACCCCACCAACCAAACGCCTTGTTAATTTTGCTCACCAAGAACAAGTTTTTTCATCTAGTGTTCTTGTTTCTTTAATTATGACAGTATTTATGTGTTTCGTTCACTTCACAACATGTTAATTACATAAGTTTTCGAGACGATTTTTCAAATGTTAATAAACTAAAAGGTTCAAGAAAATATAAAATTGTTGATAATGGCATTTAAACCATGGAGTTTAACAAACATACATCTGAATCTGAGTATGAGATCCGAAATCTGTGATGGAAAACTCTATGTTAATCAAATAATGTTGCTTGTTTTTTTTTTATATATATATGAATGATTAGAATACAAGAAGTACTAAGATTCCCTCAAGTCTTGTTGGACAAAATGTTTTAACCTCTTAACGCATTAAACAAAAAAAGGGAAAAAAAAAAGAAAAAAAAAAGAAAAGAAAAACCTTAATTGTCAAAAATCTATTAATGGTCCAGATTTTTAGGCTATTAAGAGTTATTAAGTGATACTATTAAGGGGTGTTTGGCTAAGCTTATTTATCGTAAGCCTATTTCGGCTTATTTTTTATAAGCTTCAATTTTATGGCTTATTTTAAGACTTGTCTTATATGATAGTTGTGGCCATGGCCCGAAGGAGCCTTAAGTACTTGTAAAATGCTTCAAGTCAAGGCTCTCTCTCACTCGTTGCCCAGAGCCTTGACTTTTTATGTTCTTAGTCAAATGCGCGCTAGCGCGCTACAACTAGCACTTTTTTCTCTGATAGGCTCGCTTGTTCAAGCTCCGACCCTTATTGAAGAAAAAAAACTCTAACGCGCATTTACTTTTTTTTTATTATATAACACCTTCTTTCTACTTCTTTCTCAAAGTCAAGCCAGAGGAAATGATTCAAATTTAAGAAAAAAAGAGTCGAATTGTAAGTCAAGTAAGAAGGAAGGAGGCTAGCCCTCGAAAATGCTCCGCGCCTAGGTTCTTTTGTATCTGTTCAAACTTTATGCATGTACGGGTTCAAAAACTAGTAATAGAATGCACGTTGTTTATTTTTACTTCTTGTAAAAGGAGTGTTGGATATTTATCTTACTGATTCGTAGAAATAAAAATAGAAAACTCGTTTACTTTCAAACTATTGCAATATTTTTCATGTAATTCTAGTTTCGTGTTAACTAAACATTTTCTATGAACGTAAGTAAAATGCCTTGAAATAAAAACATATTTAGGACAAGAAGTTAACTTTTTTTACATTTACCTTTAGTTAATGGTAGTTTGATACAAAAGTATAAAAAGATAAGGGTTTTGCTAATCTCTGCCAACTGGGCATTTGTTTAGTTATGCATATAAGGAATGTTGGAGTTAATTAATATCAAAATGATGATCAATTAGGGTAATTTTAGAGATGAATAAAAGTTCATTAAATGCATTTTTTTATTTAAAATGAAACTTTCTCTTTATTAAATGTGTAAGATTAACAAAACCCAAAAGATAAAAATACAAATCAAACATCTTTTACCTTTTTTCATATATTTTTACAACTAGATACAATGAATCTAGTCAAATTATCTAGTCAAATAAACTAGAGACTTTTAATTATTTGAACAAAAGGCTAATCTAATATTTCTCTCACACATTAGTTAAAGTTACGTTAAAGTTATGGAATCTATGAATCTATTCATGCTTTCTTTTTCCATTTTTAGTTGTTCATATATGTCCGCTTTGACTCGAATGGACTCTTTCTAAATGTTTAGACAATTCATTAGAAAACATGGGCCCAACATATGTCTTGTTAACCAAGTTATATGAAATTGTCGATGGCACTTTTACTTGTAGCATTTGTAATTACTACGTATAATTTTTACCATTAGTATTATAAATCTGAACAAAAAGAGTGCATATCCATGAAAATATGAACATTTACAAAAGTATTTTGAATGAAAGATTTATTCCACTTAGGGCGGTGGCAACACTCTTAGGCATGGATTCGGCATGCATGATGCCGATCGGCTTCTCCATTGCCTCCTCCTAGGCATCGATCGGTGTGGTATGAATTGGACCAAATTCGGCATTCTTTGCCGATTCTACATCAACAAGAACATGCATGTGTTTGTGTGTTATATTAATTTCCACCAATCATATTGTTTCATTTTATATTAATGAATGTGAGGTATAGGTTAGGCATGGTTGCCACTAAAAATCTATTGTTAGGTATGAGATAGGTATGAGATGAGTTGGAATGATATTATTGGTGCGTAATTAGGCATGAAAAATCTTGTTAGGCATGGTTGCCACCACCCTTAGAATGACAATTACAAACTTAAATGACTCAGTTTGTATGAAATATTATTACATAAAGAATTGGTAAATCTTAAATGGAAATTCAATGTTGAACAACAACGTCGTCATATACCTTTTATCTTTTTAAAACAAAATATATAGCATATGCCATAATACTTCTTCATATATACACTTTCATGGAACCTATATGTGTGGGACATAGGGATATACTTTTCTCATTATTCTCCATTAACCAATGTTTTAAAAACCGGTTTTTTTATCGACCCGGTTAAGTCGCCGGTTCACCGGGTCACCGGTTCAACCGGTTCAACCGCCGGGTCGAACCGGTTCTATATATATATATACTTTTTCCTATATTTAATAAGTAGTATTGCATAATCTAATAATTTATCCGTTTTTATTCATATATTCGATTAAACCCATGAAGAAAATTGAGATTATACCAAAAAGTTTTGCTTTTTAAGTCTACATCTATAAAAATATAGCCAAAATTTTCAAAGTGATTCTAAATTATAAAGTTTTGCTTTTTAACAAACATTAGTTATCATCATTTTATCTTTTCAATTAAGCTTAGAAAAGTTAATGGGAAAAAAAAATAATTTTGTTAATTTTTTTGAAAAAAAAAAAAAAAAATTGATAAAAAGTCATGACCCGGCCGGGTTTATCAAACCGGGTCAACCCGGGTCAACGAAAAACCGGCGGTTCAATCCGGTTCTCAATCTTACAAAAACCCGGTCCTATCCGGCCCGGTCTCCGAACCGGTTCCCGGTTCAACCGGTTGAACCGGCCGGGTCAACCCGGGTTTTAAAACATTGCCATTAACTGAATCCAATAATTCAAAGCATGTATATATAATCCTCTCATTTGCTTCATCTTTTTCATATTCACACCTCAATCTCCAAATACAATAAAACATGAGATCACCAACAAAACATGTTACAAAAACAGTTAGAGATGCTGAAGCTGAGTTAAACTTGCCTCCTGGTTTTCGGTTCCACCCGACAGATGAAGAGCTCATCGTTCATTACCTTTCCCATAAATCGCGCTCTATGGAACCCTTTGTTAGTCTTGCTTCTCCACCGTCTATTATCGCAGATGTTGATCTTTATAAACATGAACCTTGGGAGCTTCCTGGTATGTTTACTTTATTTCTATGAATATTTGTTTCAAAAATTACGGATCTCGTCTTTAAACTATATATTGAAATTACACTAGTCGATCGTCTCTATTTTGGCATTGTGGTTAATGTTTTAGTCTCCGGGCCTAGGGGCCGTTAAGTCAATGTTTGTTAAGTCCTCGTATGCATGTCATGCATGCGAGGACTTTTTTGTCATGGACTTATTGGCCGTTAAGACCAGAGACTAAAACGTTATTCACAATGTCAAATAGAGACGATCGACTAATGTAATTTCGATAGTTTAAGGACATGATCATTAATTTCGAGACAAACACGAAGTTACAACTTAAGTACTTAACCAATTATTGATTAGATTTTTACTAATTTTTTTTTTTTTTGTTGTAGAAATGGCTCTGTTTGGAACAAAGGAATGGTACTTTTTTACACCAAGAGACAGGAAATATCCTAACGGTTCTAGACCGAATCGGGTCACAGGAAACGGGTACTGGAAAGCAACCGGAGCGGATAAACCAATCAAGTCAAAATCCGACCCGAAAGTGACAGTTGGGATTAAGAAAGCATTAGTATTTTACGCGGGAAAAGGGACTAAAGGAATTAAGACAAACTGGATCATGCATGAATATCGACTTAATAAGCATTCCAAGGTGTGTTTTCACATAAGTTACTTTTAATGTTTACAAATAAATGTTGATAAAAAGTGTTGGTGCTAACATTGGTATGTTTTGGTAATGTAGTTAGACGATTGGGTTCTATGCCGTCTTTACAACAAACAAGAAGAACAATCTGAGAGAGATGATCATACCACAAGAAGATAATAGCATTCGTCATAGTCACGACCTTCATGTTACCTCACCATTAGATGAGTTACAAAGCGGGCAAAGCTATAGTGACATAAGTGACAATTTGGATACATTTGAATACTCAGACGGCGAGTTTAGTTGTAAAAATGAGGACGATGTAATTTTTCTAGACGATTTGCGACGACCTCAAGTGAAAAATACTAGTGAGCGACGCGACACGGGACTAATGGAAAGTTTGATGCAAAAAGAGGATTTTGAAGATGGGAATGAATGGTTTGATAGTTTGAGTTTGGAAGATTTGCATCATTGTTTGGAAGCAATACCTTCTAATCATGACATTTATGAAATGCCAATGATGTATCATCAACCAAATCATCAACAGTTTTTCCAATTAGGTTTTTGATAAGTTTAGGAATTCTTTTGATTCATGGAATTAAAATGCAAGATTTCATTCATGTAAATATAATTGGATTCTTGAGAAGTGTTTATTTATTTTCTTTTGCAACATGTAAAAGTTTGGAAAAATATTAATGTAACAAAATATTTTTACACAATGTACAAAGTTTTTGTCAACATTCATATATAAGTTCCATAACTGAGTATAAAATAGCATTCGATAAAGACTTAAGGTGTGTTTATTTGGATGAAAGTTTTCTTAATTTTATTTCTTTAGTTTTTTTGAGAAGGTAGTAACTTTTTTTTCTTTTTCGAGAACCTTGTTAAAACTGAAAATCTCTAAATCATAGTTATAATAGCAGAAAACAAGTTTTTAACTTCCAGTAAAGAAATTTTAGAAAATACTCCTATTTTAATACAAGTGACTATTAAGTAAATAGAAAAAGAAATGTTTGAAAATTATCATTTTCTTTCATGCAAGATGTCAAAAGGCGACGAGGGGCCTACGGTGGAGAACCTTTTGTTCAACAAAAGGAGGTTATGTGGACCCCTTCATTTAAACTTGCAGTTCAAGTGACACCACTTTTCCCTGCAGTTTAACCTCTTGGATTTTTTGAAAGGTTCATGGAACTTTCACATGAGTCAAAACAAACTTACTATCCGTGACGGCGTGACAGTAAATTGTAAAAAAAAAATAATAATAAAAAAAAAAAAACTCATACTTGTATTTAAAACTGAATATCATACAAAAAAGAATTAAGAAAAAGTTAAATGTTTCATTTACTTGGTTTATCTAACACGCTCGTCGTTTTGTCTCAATTTGATTTTTATTGCACTAGCTTAACCTAATCTTCAATATAGTTGCATCAATTGTCTTTATTTAAATAAAAAAATATATTATTTGTATAATAATCTATAGTTGTCTTTATTTTAATAAATAAATATTATTTATGTAATAATCTATAATTTTTTATTACACATATAGTTCATATTTTCAAAATAAGGATTATATCAATGAATATAGTTTGAAAATTGAGTAAATTAAACAAATGGTCACTGTGATTTGTTGGATTTTTTACTTTCAGTCACTAATTTTTTTTTTACTGATTCAGTCATTGTGGTTTTTTGTTATTACGGATCCAGTCCAAATCCGTATGAAATGACCAAAAAGCTCTTACCACCTTCTTTTTCAAATGAGCTACATAAATGGTCACTGTGTTTTTCTCAAATGACAATTAAGTAACGGTTGTTAGTCCTTTATACTAACGATCATTAGTAAATAATCGAAAATTTGGTTTTCTTACGTTTTCGTCCATTTTTAAACCTTTTGGTCCGTTTTTACGCTTTTTCTTCTGTTTTTACTCGTTTTCGTCCGCTTTAATATGTTTTCATCCGTTTTTACACGTTTTCGTCCGTTTTTACATGTTTTCATCTGTTTTTACACATTTTCGTTCGTTTTTACAAGTTTTCGTCTGTTTTACATGTTTTCGTCAGTTTTTGCACGTTTTCGTCCATTCTTATACGTTTTCTTTCGTTTTTGCACGTTTTCGTCCGTTTTTAGACATTTTCTTCTGTTT
Source organism: Chrysanthemum seticuspe (assembly GCA_019973895.1). NCBI lineage: Eukaryota > Viridiplantae > Streptophyta > Magnoliopsida > Asterales > Asteraceae > Chrysanthemum > Chrysanthemum seticuspe. Next base: position 14,268,014 of record BPTQ01000008.1, read on the forward strand.
TTACTCATTTACGTCAGTTTTTACACGTTTTCATCCGTTTTTACATGTTTTCATCCGTTTTTACTCGTTTTTGTCCGTTTTACACGTTTTTGTCATTTTTTACACGTTTTCATCCGTTTTTACATGTTTTCATCTGTTTTTACACATATTCATCTGTTTTTGTTTGTTTTCGTCCATTTATATACGTTTTCATTCGTTTTGCACGTTTTCGTCCATTTTATATGTTTTCGTCTGTTTTTACATGTTTTCATCCGTTTTTACATGTTTTCGTCTGTTTTTGCATGTTTTCGTCCATTTCTATATTATTTCATTCGTTTTGCACGTTTTTGTTCGTTGTAACACCTTTTCTTACGTTTTTACTCATTTTTGTCCATTTTTACACGCTTTTGTCCTTTTTTTCATGTGTAAAAATGAAAGAAAACGTGTAAAAACGGACGAAAACATGCAAAAATGAATTAAAACGTATATAAGTGGATGAAAACATGTAAAAACGGACGAAAACGTGTAAAATCAGAAGAAAACATGTAAAATCGGACGGGAACTTGTAACAACGGATGAAAACGTGTAAAAACGGATGAAAACTAGTAAAAACGGACGAAAACGTGTAAAAACGAACAAAAATGTGAAAAACAAATGAAAATGAGTAAAAATGGAAGAAAAAGTGTAAAAACGGACGAAAGCGTGCAAAAACGAATGAAAACGTATAAAAATGGACGAAAACGTGCAAAATGGACGAAAGCGTGTAAAAACAGACGAAAACATGTAAAAACGGACGAAAACGTGTAAATACAGACGAAAACATGTAAAAACAAACGAAAACGTGTAAAAACGGACGAAAACGAGTAAAACGAAAAAAAAAAGTGTAAAACCGGTCGAAAACGCGCTAAAAGGAATGAAAACGTATATAAATGGTTGAAAAACGTGCAAAAACGGATGAAACCGTGTAAAAACGGACGAAAACGTGTAAAAACAGATGAAATCATGTGAATACGGACGAAAACGAGTAAAAATGGAAGAAAACGTGTAAGAACGGACGATTAGGTGTAAAACGGACAAAAACGTGTAAAAACGGACGAAAATAGGTAAAAATGGAAGAAAAAAGTGAAAAAATGGACGAAAACGTGCAAAAACAAATGAAAACGTATAAAAATGGACGAAAACGTGCAAAAACGGACGAAAACATGTAAAAACGGACGAAAACGTGTAAAAATGGACGAAAACGAGTAAAAACTGAAGAAAACGTGTAAAAACGGATGGAAACGTGGAAAAACAAATGAAAACCTATATAAATGGACGAAAACGTGCAAAAACGGATGAAAACGTGTAAGAACGGACGAAAACGTGTTAAAATAGACGAATACATGTAAAAACGGACAAATACGTGTAAAAACGGACGAAAACGAGTAAAAACGGAATAAAATGTGTAAAAACCGATGATAAGGTGTAAACATGGACGAAAACGTAAGAAAACCAAATTTTCGGTTATTTACTAACGACTGTTAGTATAAAGAACTAACGGTCGTTACTTAATTGTCATCTGAAAACTACAGTGACCATTTATGTAATTAACTCATTTGAAAAAGAAGGTGGCAAGGGCTTTTTGGTCATTTCATACGGATTTGGACTGGATCCGTAATAACAAGAAACCATAATGACTGAATCAGTAAAAAAAAATGTTTAGTGACTAAAAGTGTATAAACGAACAAACCACAGTCATTTGTGTAATTAACTCTTGAAATTCTTGAAAATTAGAGATTATTTGTATAATTAAAATAAAAAAGAATGGTGAGTGTGATTCTCGATAAACCATAAGTACAAAAGATGTAAATTTTTTCTAAAATTAATGATGTATTAAATAAATTAATGACATAACAAAACGTCATTTTCATATAAACGAGGCATTGTAAGCCCGTGCGTTGCACTGTATTGGTAAGGATCGAATGTATAATTTTTTTTATGTAATATTGTATGCGAGTAGTTACATATAAGATATTGTAATTGATGGTATCATAAGATTTGTTATCTTAGGGCGGAGGTAAATTCTTGCCAAAGTTGCTTCTTCAGCTCTACTGTAGATGACTACATAATAATGTTGACTAGTTTTTATTTTGGTCAATGTCCTAAATTGTAAAGATGACTACATTTGTTTTTTGTACCATGGCATTAATAATGTACACGCTTTTTTACGTAATATTGTATGCAAGTAGTTACATATAAGATATTGCAATTGATGGTATCATAAGATCTGTTATCGTAGGGCGGAGGTAAATTCTTGTTGCGTAATGTAGTTGCAACCTTGTCGGGTAATGTTTACCTGGGTTTCGTTATGCAAATTTGCATGGTTCGCAAATTAATAACCACCACATTCATTATATGCCAAAGTTGCTTCTTCAGTTCTACCGTAGATGACTACAAAAACCCGTGCGTTGCACCGATTGATTAAGGGTTAAATATATACTTGTTTTTTACGTAATATTGTATGCAAGTAGTTACATGTAAGGTATTGCAATTGATGTTTTCATAAGTTTTGTATTTAAAGTAGTTTATTTAATATTTTAATATGAATTATGTATATATTCGTTATTTTCCATATTTATTTGTCACTTTTGTTATGTTTTTGGCTCTTATAAATTGCACGATTTTATGCGTTTATGGTTTGTGCAATAGGCACGTGAAGTTGATGTATTCTCAAAATTGTTTTTTTTTTTTTTTTTTTTTTTTTTTTTTTTTTTTTTGTTATTTTCATGGTATTTTATACAACCTGTGTGATACACGTGCTATTGGTCGAATAATTAACTAATTTTTCATAACTAAGTGTTTGGTCATTAGGTTCCTATTATTTTAGTTACATAATTTTTTTTTCCCTATTTACATAAACTATTTAAGATAGTTATTTAACACCAAATAACACCACTTTTTGGGACTCACTTTTTTTATAATTATAATTTACAAATTTTGCCCTCAACAATTAAATTCATTAAACAATCTAATACTTCATTAATAAAATTAAACATTAAAAATAAAAAATAAATAAATAAAAAAAAACAAACGACATAAAAAAAATACAAAATGAAAAATACGAAATTAAATAAAATAAGTAAATAAATTAAATTATTCGGTCGGCGGTGATGGCAAATTATATAAATTTCAATTACAAAGATATGATATTACAAATATATCAAAAACTCGATTGCTAGTGTAACTACACATTTTAAAACATTGTTAACGGTATAATAGTTAGATCAAAGTAACATAAATGATAAATATCCATTGAACATAAATGACTAAAATCCATAAAAACAAAAGTCATGTGTAATCGTGAATTGAATTAATCAATTTGTAAAGATGATATTAACCCCGTGCGATGAACATACTATGTTGTTAAGTAACTGAGTAAATTCGCACGGGTCTGAATGCATGAAGTAATTTTACTCATTGTAATCCACATCTTCATCACTCTACAACCATACACTTATTGCAACAAACACATTATATGTCAATGAGAAAATGAATAAAGTTGAATAATCATCATTTTTAATCTGTGACAAATACAAATTTAATACCCATCATTAAAACGTTCTTTAAGTTCTTCCAACCACATTCGTGCGAATTGCAACGATTAATATTCAACTGTAAAACCTGAAAATCTGAAACATAGAATAAAGACTAAAATACCCTTGAAATCGAAATTTATTAAATACGTAAAATACACTAATGTTCATTTAACGAAATTAAAACCTAACTTATCTATATTTAAAAACCTAACGAATATTTTTAAGAAATCGACATTGTACGACGAAAAGTTAAATGTCACGCGTTATGACTTTTGGGCCGTTGCTTTTGTGTCATCCGAAGACCATTGGGCCGCGTCTGTTTTTGAGCCGAGAGCGCAAACTTGGGCCGAGTGATTTTTGTTCGGTTTGGGTTAAGCCGAAGCCCACACACATCAAACCCATATCCGATCGGTACCACATATATATACAAACACTTAACACAAAAATTTGGAACCCTAATATTGCAAAGTTTCGGCTCATCCTCTTCCTCCCTTTTCTCCATCCGATCGGCTGCACTCTTGGAGCCGTGGTGTTTTGTTTCTAACGCAAGCTAAAGGTATAACTAAGTCCTTCTCGTCTTGTTTTGATACATGTAACGTTAACATATATGTTTGTATTGGTAAGGTATGAATCGGACCTTATATATTTGAGCCGCATGCATTGAATTGACATATATATGAATCGGTTAAGGTATAACATGCAAACGTTAAATATGTAATGTACGTGAGGTGGTATGAGATACGTAAAACATGTATAGCCGTAACATATATATATATATATATATATATATATATATATATATATATATATATATATATATATAGCCGAACCATATGAATGTTTGTAAACATGCGTTTAAATAAGTAAGGAACATGCAAAATATAAACCCTAAGTTGTGTGTGAGTCGAGCCATGCATAACCGAACCATGTGATTTGTGAACCGTGTATCACGCGTGTGTTTGTGAGTCGATTTGAGTATGAGTAAGTGTTTGCATCAAGGTTGTCAGGATCGCGATCCTGATCGTAGGATCGCACGATCCTACGATCCTACACTTAAAAAACGATCAGGATCGTAATGGGATCGTAAATCAGGTAGGATCGTTCAGGATCGTAGGATCGGATCGTAGGATCGTAGGATCGTTTACGATCCGATCCTGTTGCTAACCCATTTTTTTGGACTTTTTTCTTCTATGTGAAGCATTTAAGCCCCATGTTTGATCCAAAAAGCCCAATCACAATCACTAATTCATTGTTTTTTACAAATGACCATTCGGTTTAAAGTGACAGATGCGCATTGTAAGAAATTAGTGTTAGCATTGGCTAAATTAAGTACAAAATTATTACGATAATGACTAACAATATTTTCACGACAACTACATGCTATTTTTACCAACACACATATGATTAATTAATTTATATTAAGTCTTGCGTATGTACATTTCAAACAGGATAAACAAAAAACTTAAAACTGGTTTATTTATTATTCACCACGAAGTAAACTTTAAAGTATGGGCCTTCTTTTTATTTTTTAACGTTATATAGTATACAAATTGACTAAGTGTAGACTTATGCCGAGATATATATACAGAACTACAGCCCCTATACAAAAATATACACATTTTCATAGGATCTTACGATCCCGATCCGATCCTACGATCACGATCTTGCAAAGCCAAAAACGATCCTAGGTAGGATCCCGATCCTGACAACCTTGGTTTGCATGTGTGTGTGCGTGCATGGTGAAGCAAGAAAAGAACGGTTGTTTCCATACGTGCTAGGTCAAAGTAATGAGTCATTAAAAGACGTAACATGTAAAGTAAATGCGCATTAATATGATATTAAAAGAACGGGAAAACCTAGAACATAAATGAGAGTCGATTAGGGTTTGAAGCTAAATGTATTAATTCATTATTTCATGTGTGAGTTATGACTTTTAAACTATTTTCACATTTAACCCTAAACTCTAATAAATAACATAATGAACCCTAATCTACGATATTGATTATAAAACACTTAAGTCTCATTTAATGGTAAAACTCTAAGGTATTAAGATCATTAAATATACTAAGTATAAACACCAAACATTAAAAGATCATTTCGACAATTATGAAATCATAAATAACATGTACGACCGTTAATGTGTATAGGTTCTGTGAAGAAGGAGTAATCCCTTGGTTTTCGTATTTCTGATTTTGGTCATTTGCTTTGGAATAAGGTACAGATATTCTGACCTTTTCAGTAAAGGTTCCTTATGACGTTTTCTTTTCGATAGCTTTTCCTAAGCCTTTGCTATGAACCCCATTCTGTTTGTTTGAGCTGTTGCTTATTTGAAATTTCTGATCTCTGAATTATGAAACATCTGATTTTGAACTATATGATATGAAAACTCTGATTTTGAAAATATGATTAACCTTATGATAAAGTATGATCTGTGTCAGTTTTAACATTCTGATTTGACCTAAGATAGTTTAACACCCGAGCCAAATATTTCACTAGTCATGGGGGTTCCATGTCCGTGTCAGTGATGCACCTCTGACATGACTCTATGGCAGTAGAGTGATGTTCTGCCACGTCCCTTATCTGTTATCTGTTATGAGCTCAATTATATGTTATGGCCAATATCTGTCTGTGGGGCGTATGGATGCATCTTAGATCTGTTATCTGTTATCTGTTATATGTTATCTGATGATTGATGCTGCGTGCATGCACGTCCTTCATAACTCTGGTAGGTCTCCCCTGCAAATGTTGCCTTATGTGAATATGATTATGACCTGATATATGTTTCTGGGCTCGTGGTAGTTAACTATAAACCTTATCCGATAATTTTGATTTATACTCTGAAAATGATTATGATTTTGTTATCTTTCGTTCACTATATTTTGTATTCGATATCGTTTCGTATTTGCTTTGCTTTTATATCTGTTCACTGAGCTTTTGAAGCTCAGCCGCATTTCTTTTCTTCCGCGACAGGTATCTAAGCAATGGAGCTGGGTTTTGCTTTGGGATGAGTGCATGAGTGGACTTACCTTAGAGACATTTAGCTTTGATCTTATGATGCCATTTAAGACTTTACTATTTCACTTTATTTCTGTTGGAATTTATCTTCCATTGGGACCTATGTATTGAAGTCATGTTGACTGAATTATTTCACCATTTATGTTAAGACTTCTTTGGTATTTGTTTTGCTTTGATATGACACCATTATTTGTGATTCCTTTACCCTTGTCGGGTCGGGGCGTTACAATTTATGGTATCAGAGCCCGGTTTTGAGACCCTTAGAGCTTAGGCTATGACCTGTGAGGATTGGGTAGACTTTAGGTTTCCTTCTGCGTACTTCCATTTCGTATCTCACCTTTGTTCATTTTGCTAATCGTTTGAATATCGTTCAGATATTTCAAACTCGTCGTAACGGTCAATTGGATGGAGACGATGATGCTCCTAACTTGGATGCTGCGATTGCTAATGCTCTCAACACTCTTTTCCCTGGTCTTACCACCCCTGAGATGATGACACAGGTGATCAACAACATTCGCAACCAGACTGGTCCTTCGGGTAGTGGTGGAGGTAATCAACCCACCGGTATTCACACTTGGCTCGAGCGTTTCGGTAAGCTCAAGCCCCTTTCTTTCAGCACTGCTGCCACTCCCACGGAGGCCGAGGACTGGATCACTCACATAGAAAAGCTGTTTGAAGTGTTGGGTTGTGGAGACGAGTTTAAGACCCGTTTGGCTACATTTAAGTTGGAAGGTGATGCATTGAATTGGTGGAAGGCACTCAAACAGGCAAGAGGAGGAGATGCCTTTGCTATTGCTTGTACCTGGGCTGAATTTCGTACCATCTTCTATAATCGTTACTTCCCTGATGCTGAGCAGCAAAGGTATGAGAGGGAATATCAGGTGATCTACCAGTTTGATCATGAGAACTCCAATGAGTACATGGGCAGGTTTATGAGGTTGGTCAGTTTTGTGGGAACGATTGCTGGGGATGGTAGGCATCAAGCCAAGCACTTCAAGTGGGGACTGAAGAAGTGGGTGTTGGACCGACTGCTGAATATTGAGTATGAGGATGTGTCGGCCTGCAATGACGCAGCTCGTAACATTGAGATCTTTCATGAGGTTTCGGGTTCCAACAAGCGTAACCGCGATGGTGATCGGGTTCAAGGTAGGACTCAAAGTAGTGATTATAAGGGAAATGCTGGTAGGAGTTATGATTCGAGGGGTCAGGTGGATAGGAGTTACGATTCGAGGGGTCAGGTGGATAGGAGTTATGATCAGCGGGGTTAGTCAGGAAGGAATGTTGACTCTAGGCGCCCTGAGGCGAGGAGTCAGGATAATAGAAATGCTGGTAGGAATGGGAATGATCGTCAGAATCAGAGTAACAATAACCAGCGTTACAACAGGGATCAGTCAGCTCGAGGATCATATCAGGGTCGTGCTTCAGGATCTTCTGGTCAGCAAAGGACAGCTGAGGTTTTGCCTCCCCCACCTCTCTGTACTACTTGTGGAAAGGCTCATCCGGGGCAGTGTTTTAAGGCCACTGGTGGATGTTTCTCTTGTGGTTCCACTACTCACAAGATCAAGGATTGCCCTAAGAGGAACCCGGCGATTCCTGGAAACTACATCAAGCCACCACCTACTACTGGACGTGTTTATGCTACTACTCGGGATCAGGCGGAGCGCACTTCAGGTACCATTACGGGCACTCTTTTCATTGATGATTATTCTGTCTTCGCTTTATTTGATACCGGTGCCACACACTCCATTATATCTGTCACATTTGCTAAGAAACTTAATATGACCCCCAAACCACTAACAAACCACTTATCGATTTCCACGCCTATGAAAAACCACATGATCATTGATCATAAATACGTTAAGTGCCCTCTTCGTTTTGATGATCGTATTCACTCTGCAAATCTGTATCCTCTCGATATGGTCGACTTTGATATCATTCTAGGCATGGATTGGTTGGCCTATCATTGAGCTTCCATTGACTGCTATGCTAGAACTGTGATCTTTGGAGACATAAAACATCCTGAATTTGTTTATTATGGTTCTTAACCCCTCAAATCTGTTAAGCTCATTTCTGCTATGAAGGCACGAACCATGATTGCTCATGGGTGTCAAGGTTTTCTGGCATCTGTTATGGACACATCTTTGGAGAGTCCTAACATTGAAAACCTTTCTGTTGTTTGTGAATTCACCGACGTTTTTCCCGATGAACTTCCCGGTCTTCCCCCAGCTAGAGAAGTTGAGTTTAGCATTGAGTTAATTCCTGGTGCTGAACCAATTTTGAAGGCTCCATATCGTATGGCACCTGTAGAATTGAAGGAGTTAAAGGAACAGCTGCAAGAGATGATAGAAAATGGATTTATTCGACCCAGTGTTTCTCCATGGGGTGCACCTGTTTTGTTTGTGAAGAAGAAGGATGGAAGCATGCGTCTATGTATCGACTACCGTGAACTCAACCGTATTACCATTCGAAACCGTTATCCTCTTCCGCGTATTGATGATTTGTTTGATCAACTGCAAGGAGCGAAGTTCTTTTTGAAGATTGATCTGAGATCTGGTTATCACCAGCTACGTGTGAGGGAGCAAGATGTTCCTAAGACCGCATTTCGTACAAGATATGGTCACTACGAATTCCTCGTTATGCCTTTTGGTTTGACAAATGCGCCTGCGGTGTTTATGGACCTAATGAATCGTGTTTTCCATGAGTTCCTCGATAAGTTCGTTATCGTTTTCATTGACGACATTTTGGTTTACTCCAAGTCTGAAGAAGAGCATGAGCAACATCTCCGGATAGTTTTGGAGATTCTGAGGAAGAAGAAGTTGTACGCCAAATTTTCGAAGTGTGAGTTCTGGTTAAAACAAGTCGCTTTCCTTGGTCATATTGTATCTGCTGATGGTATCACCATGGATCCGTCTAAGGTTGAGGCTATCACTAAATGGCCAAGACCTACGACAGTGACTGAGGTTAGAAGTTTTCTAGGACTTGCTGGTTACTACCGACGTTTTGTTGAAGGTTTCTCTCGCTTAGCTTTGCCCCTAACCCAACTGATGAGAAAAGGTGAAAAGTTTGTATGGACAGATAAACGAGAAGAGAGTTTTGAAGAGTTGAAACGGAGATTGGTGTCCGCTCCTATTTTGACTCTTCCATCTGGTTCTGGAGGATTCCAGATTTACAGTGATGCATCTAAGAAAGGATTGGGCTGTGTTTTGATGCAACATGGAAAGGTAATAGCTTATGCGTCAAGGCAGCTGAAACCTTATGAGGAGAATTACCCAACTCATGACCTTGAACTAGCTGCAGTGGTGTTCGCATTAAAAATCTGGAGACATTACTTGTATGGAGAGACGTGTGATATTTTCACTGACCATAAGAGTCTCAAGTATATTTTCACTCAGAAGGAGCTTAACATGAGACAAAGAAGATGGTTAGAACTCCTTAAGGATTATGACACCAACATTCAGTACCATCCAGGTAAGGCTAATGTAGTTGCTGACGCACTTAGCCGGAAATCAGGCATTCTTGCAAGTATTGAGATTGAACCTAGGATTCTTCGTGACTTAGAGCGTTTGGATGTTGAGTTGTGCGTACGAGGTTTTGATGGATACTGGGCTAGTATGAAGGTGGACTCGAACCTTATACTGCAAATTAAAGAAGCTCAGAAAGATGATGGTGAGCTGTGGGCCGTGGCGCAAAATGTTGAAGAAGGTAAGCAGACGGAGTTTAAGGTTGATGATGACGGAATTGTATGGTATGAAGATAGGCTTTGTGTTCCCAATGATCCGGTACTTCGCGATAAAGTTATGACTGAAGCTCATAGTTCTCCTTTCACTATCCATCCTGGTTCTACCAAGATGTATAGGGATTTAAAGCAGTACTTCTGGTGGAATGGCATGAAGCAAGATGTGGCGACGTTTGTGTCGAAGTGTATGATTTGTCAGCAGGTTAATATTGAACATCAAAGGGCTAGTGGATTGTTACAGCCATTGGATATTCCAACATGGAAGTGGGATAAGATATCTATGGATTTTGTGACTGGGCTACCTCTTACTCGGAAGAAGCATGATGCGATTTGGGTAGTTGTTGATCGACTAACCAAATCTGCTCATTTCTTACCAATTAGAAAGGATTATGGTATTGGTAGATTGGCGGAAATTTTTCAACAAGAGATCGTTAGGCTTCATGGTACTCCGGCATCTATTGTGTCCGACAGAGATCCGCGTTTTACTTCCCGTTTCTGGAAAGGTTTGCAAAAAGCTTGGGGTACTCGACTTAATTTCAGTACGGCATTTCATCCTCAAACAGATGGTCAGTCAGAGAGGACTATTCAGACTTTAGAGGACATGCTAAGGGCTTGTGCTTTGGAATGGACGGGCAGCTGGGATGAATATTTGTGTTTAGTAGAGTTTGCATACAACAACAGTTGGCATGCTAGCATTAAGGCAACACCGTTTGAACTTCTTTATGGGAGAAAATGTAGAGCACCTACTTGTTGGGATGAAGTAGGTGAACGCTTAATTGAAGGTCCGGAAATGATTGATATCACTAATGAGAAAGTAGCCGTTGCTAGAGAAAAGTTGAAGGAGGCTAGGTCTCGTCAGAAAAGTTATGCCGACAAGCATCGTCGTGATTTAGAATTTCGGGTTGGAGATCGTGTATTTCTGAAAGTTTCGCCGTTTAGAGGTGTGAAACGTTTTGGAATCAAGGGCAAGCTCAGTCCTCGATTCATCGGTCCGTTTGAAATTTTGGAGCGTATAGGAGAAGTTTCGTATCGGTTAGCACTTCCGCCTCAGTTATCGCATGTTCATGACGTTTTCCATGTGTCTCTCCTAAGGGGATAAACTATCATCCGTTACACGTTGCTTCTTATCCGTTTGATCAAATTCAGTCCGATATGTCTTTATCTGAAGAACCGGAAGCTATTTTAGAAAGACAAGAAAGAGTCATGAGAAATAAAGTCATTCCGTTCGTTAAGATTCTTTGGAAAAATCACCCGGAGCGTGAGGCTACTTGGGAAACCGAAGAGTCGATGCGAGCTAGTTACCCTCATTTCTTTGAATAGTTCGGTACGTTCTCATTTCGTTTTCGTTTCGTTTCATTTCAATTTTCGAGGACGAAAATTCTTCTTTTAGAGGGGAAGAGTTGTAAAACCTGAAAATCTGAAACATAGAATAAAGACTAAAATACCCTTGAAATCGAAATTTATTAAATACGTAAAATACACTAATGTTCATTTAACGAAATTAAAACCTAACTTATCTATATTTAAAAACCTAACGAACATATTTAAGAAATCGACATTGTACGACGAAAAGTTAAATGTCACGCGTTATGACTTTTGGGCCGTTGCTTTTGTGTCATCCGAAGACCATTGGGCCGCGTCTGTTTTTTGAGCCGAGAGCCCAAACTTGGGCCGAGTGATTTTTGTTCGGTTTGGGTTAAGCCGAAGCCTACACACATCAAACCCATATCCGATCGGTACCACATATATATACAAACACTTAACACAAAATTTTGGAACCCTAATATTGCAAAGTTTCGGCTCATCCTCTTCCTCCCTTTTCTCCATCCGATCGGCTGCACTCTTGGAGCCGTGGTGTTTTGTTTCTAACGCAAGCTAAAGGTATAACTAAGTCCTTCTCGTCTTGTTTTGATACATGTAACGTTAACATATATGTTTGTATTGGTAAGGTATGAATTGGACCTTATATATTTGAGCCGCATGCATTGAATTGACATATATATGAATCGGTTAAGGTATAACATGCAAACGTTAAATATGTAATGTACGTGAGGTGGTATGAGATACGTAAAACATGTATAGCCGAAACATATATATATATAGCCGAACCATATGAATGTTTGTAAACATGCGTTTAAATAAGTAAGGAACATGCAAAATATAAACCCTAAGTTGTGTGTGAGTCGAGCCATGCATAACCGAACCATATGATTTGTGAACCGTGTATCACGCGTGTGTTTGTGAGTCGATTTGAGTATGAGTAAGTGTTTGCATGTGTGTGTGCGTGCATGGTGAAGCAAGAAAAGAAAGGTTGTTTCCATACGTGCTAGGTCAAAGTAATGAGTCATTAAAAGACGTAACATGTAAAGTAAATGCGCATTAATATGATATTAAAAGAACGGGAAAACCTAGAACATAAATGAGAGTCGATTAGGGTTTGAAGCTAAATGTATTAATTCATTATTTCATGTGTGAGTTATGACTTTTAAACTATTTTCACATTTAACCCTAAACTCTAATAAATGACATAATGAACCCTAATCTACGATATTGATTATAAAACACTTAAGTCTCATTTAATGGTAAAACTCTAAGGTATTAAGATCATTAAATATACTAAGTATAAACACCAAACATTAAAAGATCATTTCGACAATTATGAAATCATAAATAACATGTACGACCGTTAATGTGTATAGGTTCTGTGAAGAAGGAGTAATCCCTTGGTTTTCGTATTTCTGATTTTGGTCATTTGCTTTGGAATAAGGTACAGATATTCTGACCTTTTCAGTAAAGGTTCCTTATGACGTTTTCTTTTCGATAGCTTTTCCTAAGCCTTTGCTATGAACCCCATTCTGTTTGTTTGAGCTGTTGCTTATTTGAAATTTCTGATCTCTGAATTATGAAACATCTGATTTTGAACTATATGATATGAAAACTCTGATTTTGAAAATATGATTAACCTTATGATAAAGTATGATCTGTGTCAGTTTTAACATTCTGATTTGACCTAAGATAGTTTAACACCCGAGCCAAATATTTCACTAGTCATGGGGGTTCCATGTCCGTGTCAGTGATGCACCTCTGACATGACTCTATGGCAGTAGAGTGATGTTCTGCCACGTCCCTTATCTGTTATCTGTTATGAGCTCAATTATATGTTATGGCCAATATCTGTCTGTGGGGCGTATGGATGCATCTTAGATCTGTTATCTGTTATCTGTTATATGTTATCTGATGATTGATGCTGCGTGCATGCACGTCCTTCATAACTCTGGTAGGTCTCCCCTACAAATGTTGCCTTATGTGAATATGATTATGATCTGATATATGTTTCTGGGCTCGTGGTAGTTAACTATAAACCTTATCCGATAATTCTGATTTATACTCTGAAAATGATTATGATTTTGTTATCTTTCGTTCACTATATTTTGTATTCGATATCGTTTCGTATTTGCTTTGCTTTTATATCTGTTCACTGAGCTTTTGAAGCTCAGCCGCATTTCTTTTCTTCCGCGGCAGGTATCTAAGCAATGGAGCTGGGTTTTGCTTTGGGATGAGTGCATGAGTGGACTTACTTTAGAGACATTTAGCTTTGATATTATGATGCCATTTAAGACTTTACTATTTCACTTTATTTCTGTTGGAATTTATCTTCCATTGGGACCTATGTATTGAAGTCATGTTGACTGAATTATTTCAGCATTTATGTTAAGACTTCTTTGGTATTTGTTTTGCTTTGATATGACACCATTATTTGTGATTCATTTACCCTTGTCGGGTCGGGGCGTTACATCAACCATGGTTAATATAGGTGAAGTCACTGTTGTCACGCACTTTCATGTTTATTTTTCATTTTAGCAACGAAGATTATTCCAACATCCATTATTAACATTCAATCACTAAAAAACATAGTAGTTGAACATTGCAATCTCAATTTTCTTTTCTCAAGTTGCATATATATTGTTCTATGTGAAAGATAAAAAGAGACCACATTTGATCCTACTTTCGTGAGCCTGGATATAACTGTTAGATCATTCAAAGAGTAATGTAATAGCAACTTGATTTTCTTCGTCTCATTTTCTTCAACTCACTTTGTACATACCTATTCAATAATATTGAATAATATTAGGAAGATAAATAAATAATAGAATTACTACATATATCATCCAAAAGAAAATAAACTACATAGAATTAATTAATTAACACTTGCACTTTAAGAGTGGATGTTGTTCCTGGTTCGGCAAAGGGTGCCACCTTTAATCTGTGAATAATATGGATCAGACGATGAAGCAGTAAGCCGAGCCTTTCCTGCTAATATATGCTTTTTGACATTTTCTTTCGAGATCTGAAAGAGCATAATTTTCATTTACGGTTAAAAAAGAACGTGTGCACGTATTAGCGGTAAACACATAATACTTAACGTAAACTCACCTTGGCAATTCCATTTTTGTCCCCATTTTTTCTGCTGATACTATTTCTGGAGACTCTAAAGTTATTATAATCTGTGTCATTCCTTGTCTAAGCAAACTGCATGCGAACTCGTAAAATGTTCAGTTTATACATGTTAGATGAAACATTCTAGTATAGTAATTATTCAAACACGAATGGAAAATGGATATTTCTATGATACATCATCTCGCATTAATGATGTGGTGGTTCCTGAGATGGTGGCCCATAGTGTATGGTGTGCTCTTTTCCTTGTCACAGGGCATTGGTTCATGTTTCTGCTTACACTACCCATCACAATCTATTGATGCTTATGTATATAATGACTAATAATTAACTTACTTTGCCGCCTCTTTATTATGCCGTCTTTTTCTTCTCCATGATGTGAAAAATTTAAGAAATGCATGTGTTATTTATAGGCTTCTTAAGATGAATATGAAGTGTTGCAACAACTAAATGCAGTGTTTCTTTTTATACCTCCAAGTAACTTCATGTCTCTTCATATACCTCCGATTAATGATCAAACATGAATGTTGTAGCCTTCAAAGAACACTTCATATTCACCTTCATTTCATTACATTCAATTGAGAGCTTTTGTGGAGCATTGGCATGTTTGTACCGTACATGATTTTGTGCACAAACCCTTTTGCACATTAAATTAAAGGGTTGTAAAAATTCAAAATTTATTCTTGTTTGTTCTAACAGCTTAATTTAAGAATGCATTGCATTAAAATACATTAGCAAAAGATTGAGTTGCTCTTCCTCTTGCTTGAAGTAAACATATATTTATATTGAAAGTCACGTCAATATTTACTTTTTTTTATTTCCAAAGAATACATTAGTCTTAAGCGCTCATTTTCTCTAATAGCCAGAATGTTATAAGACCCGAATGATCGTCCATCAGTACTAAGAGTTACATGAACCCATTATCAAATTATTAATACTAAGAGTTACATGAACCCATTATCAAATTATTAAAACGTTGATAACGACTCGCTAAAACTAAACTTTCACCAAGAGTTTTTAAACACACTAATAGGCCCTTAATCATAGACGACGTCCAATAGCTCTTGTTTATTTGAAAATTTTCCAGGACACATGCACGTGAAACCTTATATATTACAAAAGTCATAGAAAACTGATAGTCACTAAACATAATATTCGAATTGTTTAAGAGCTGCAAATTGTGTTTTGATGGTGAATTCAAATCCAGATTTTATTATCATATAAACTCAGCGTTAAACTCACATTTACTATCACTTATATGTAGCTTATGATTTATACGTATTATAGATCGAGATTTACCTTCTAACCAAACATGTTTAGGCTGTGAGATCGAGAACGAACATGAGTGACCCAACTCAAACCTAAGACCAGTGAAACCCGATCGAACCTTGATCCCAAAATACTATCTCGAACCGAACCTCCAACGAATGGACCAAATGCCTCTACGCGTGTACAAACCCAGAAGAAAAAACAAAACGTACGAAATTACCTGAAACCTTTTCTAAACCAAAAGAGTAGTACACTACTTTGCTCATACTACCACATATATTCAAGAATGGATAGCTTTAGTCGATCATATATAAGAACCTTTTCTAAACCAAAACAAAACGTACACGAAATTACCTGAAACCTCATTCTTTGTAGAACAAACATGGAAACATTTTTCAGCAAGCAAAACACACCCACTAACCCTCAATGGTATTCTGTAAAAACAGGAATATCATGTTTATTACAATATTGTGTTGTAGGGATAAAAGATTACCTCTATCCATGCTACAAACAGAAGGGTTTTGGTCCTTTTCATGCGGAATATCACATGATAATAAAAAAGTTATTGTATTGATTACGGAAATATTGAACAACCTTTCACCTCCCTCCGAACCATTCATGGAACTACCTTTGTTTTCACCGGTGGCCGTGGCGTCATTGTCGTTGTTGTTGTTGTCGTCGTTGTTGTTCTCGGCCTTTTGCATTTTTTCAGACCCAACAAATAATAGAAATCCACCACTATATACGGTGCATGTTTTTGCTGCTCGTACTTATCATCTACAACTGGGGCCATAGTGTTACCCCAAGTCACCTCATACAAAAATCACTCTAGTATTGTACAGAAAGTTAGAAATGCTAACCTAAGCATATTTCTATATACACTGTTCTTGCTCCAAAAAGAAAGATATCCGAGTCTGAAGAGAAACATCCATCCTGAATAAACAAAGAAAACACGATAAATCAATCACAAAGAGGTGTCTTTTATGAGTTTCAAGTGCAAGTCAATAATCATAAATGATTGAGGAGGGTTTTTGCTTACACATAACGACTCCATGTCCAATAATGCACACCGATCTCTTTCTTTAATGCTTCTTGATGCGCTGCAAAAGAAAATTAGATATAATTGTTCGGTTAGTAACTTAAATTCAGTTAATCATGTTAGCTTATGAACTTTAATTTGTTATACTCCATGGTGTGGAAAGTTTAAGAAATGCTTGTGTTATTTATAGGCTCCTTAAGATGAATATGAAGTGTTGCAACAACTAAATGCATTGTTTCTTTGTATACCTCCAAGTAATGATCACAATGTAACTTCATGTCTCTTCGTATACCTCCGATTAATGACGACTTCATTGAGGTTTACATATTTCACTTCTTGGAATTGAATCATGTGGCTTTACACGGATTGTACCGTACAAATTGTTGTGCACATTCACTCTTGCACATTAAATTAAGGGGCTCAAGATTATAGTATTATAGATGGTTTCAAGGTATAACCATTAAAACTAAGGTGGTGTTTGGTGTAGGGGTGTCTCTTTCAAGGAATGGAATTATTTCTTAGTTTAATTGTTTGGTTAGAGATGTGAAATTCAGCACAGTAAATGATTGTGGATAGTTGGTTTCTCTTTTTCTTTTTGACAAAGTGGGGACAAAGTGGATATGAACAAAGTAGCTACTGTGTTCATTTTGATGCGGCGCTTGTTTTTCATTTTTTAAAACATTTATAACTTTGTTTTATCATTTACCAAATAATAATATATAATATATTTTTTCTTTCTAAATCAAATCTAAATCCAAATTTAAATCCGAATTTAAATCCTAAACCCATATACAAAGTAAACGGACCCTAACTACTGAATATACTAATGACTTTAAATTACCGTTGAATATTTCTCATGTCAATGAAATTATTGAGATTCATTTGCTATTTTGACTGAAATATAAAAACTCAAAGTTTGACGTGATACGAAGCAACTCGACAACTCATTATAAGATACATCATTGCTGACGTTTTTTTATGTGTTCCCACTTCCCAGTCCAAACACTCCCCAAGGGCCCAGCCCAACCCACATGGGGATCACGATTTGTTATGATGTTAAGATACTTTCATTCAGTGACGGAACTAGGGGTCCCGGGATACTCATGACTTTTTGTGACGTAATGTTAATTTTGTTAAAAAAACATCGATTTTTTTTAAATGCATCCGGTCTTTTAAAATTGTATTTGTAGTATTATTTAATTACTCTAAGTGCACCTGATTAATTTGTGTCTTGGTTCTGTCCCTGCTTTCATTATCAAACACAGTCACGACAAACGTCATTTCGGTTACCTAATATGTCCCAAAATAAGTGTTCATCATTTTAAAACATACTCTTTCCATTCCATACTATTAGAAGTTGGGTTAGAGTGTCATGATAATATTGGATATCTTGCGTGAATCGTGTAAGGTTACTTTTCGTATAAAGTATAATTTCGACCCTATTCATGCATAGGTATCACGAAATCTTAATCGGGATAATTCAAAAAGAACAACTTATTTCTAGGCACGAGTGAACAAAGCGAAAAAGAAAGGAATCGTGTGTTTTCGTAGGTAAGAATGAGACGAGATGTATTTGTATATGTAAGGACAATTTTGACAGTTATGGCGGCTAAATTCAGTTAAACACCAAGGGTCACAACCCTTCACAAACAGACATGTTGGTTGTGTTTTGACAAGGAAAAATATGTTAAGTCCTTCAACAATGATGCATGAAAATCGTTTAAGTTTTAGGGCGCTGCCCCCAAACCCCCAGAAAGGAGGCTTCCTTTCGGCCCCAACAAAGGGCACTGGCCCTTGACCCCCCGAATCTTTGTCTGGATGAAAACATATTATGATGACGATGATGATAAATACATTTTTTAAACCAAAATCACAACCATACACAACATAAACATAGATTGAAATATGAAGAATTTCTTTAAATCAAGAACCAACAGTAAACTTCTTTAAAAATATCAAAGGTCTTATGTCTCATCGTATCTCATGTTGTGTGAGAACCAAGAGTAATCTATCTCATATATAAGATAGATTTTGGTGTAAATGTTGTGAAATAGTTAAATTACCATTCTAAAAAAAAAGTCTTTTACATCAAGATTTAACAAAGATAATATGGACAAGCTCGCAACAAAACTAAACATATTATGGAAATAATTGGCTTGATGGTTCAAGTTTGGAGGATTTGCACCACTGTTTGGAAGCAATGCCTACTAGTTATGACATTTATGGGATGCCAATGAACTATAATTTAAATCAGCAGAACTTTTCCGACGAGTATTAGGTATCGACCAGTCTTGGAATTTTGAGTATTTGATCCATGAGATACTAGAGAATGACTGTAATTTTTATTTTCAATTTACAACATGTATACTACCAAAATTCTTTAAGTTAGTTGTAAGCACATCTTCTTAAAAAAAAGACCATTTTTCAACGATTTGCTTAATGGTCACTCATTTAATCAAACTAGTGACGACTTCATCATTTTAGCAACCAAATTCACAAACATATTGACACTTTACTTTGGTGAGTATTTTGTAATATGGTTTTTGATACAAATTGGTGACCCAGCTGAATATGAGCACCCGTTGCAATTTATGCAGTTAGCGACATTTTGCTTTTCGTCACAATTAAGGATTTCTTATAATAATACTACGTAATTAATAACTCTTATGTGACGATTTTTTATCACGTCAGTAAATATATAGTAACAATAACGTTTTTGGCGGGAAAAATAGGGGGCAAAACGGCACCGTATTAGATGCCCTTTAATATATCTTAGAGTTAATTACATAAATCGTTCTTGTGGTTTGGTAGAAATTACGGATCTTGTTCCCATTGTTTTTTTTAGCGGGTCTCGTCCCTGTGGTTTACGATTTTTACGGATCTTGTCTCCATGTCTGACCCGATCTCTAAAAAGGACCACCCTTGCAGTTACTCCCTAACGTGAGGGCTAACATTGTATTTTGGTTTTAACGATTATTATACAAACCACATGGACGATTTATGTAATTTACTCTTTAAAAAAAAATAAAGTTTTTTCTTTTTATATTTATTATTCAATTTTTTTTTTTAATTTTATTACGATTAAATTTTTTAATAAAAAAAAAATTTTTTTTAAATTTAATTTTAATTTTATTATAATAAATTAAAAAAAAAACAAATTTTAATTTTATTATAATAAATTAAAAAACTATTTTTAATTTTTTTTAAATTTAAAAAAAATCAAAAAAATTATAATAAAACTAAAAAAAATTAGTTTTAATTTTATTATAATATTTTTTTTAAAAAAAAAAAAACTGTTTTTTCTTTTAAAAAAAATAATTTTATTAAAAAAATTTTTTAAAAAAAAAAAAACTTTTTTTAATTTTAATATAAAACGGATGAAGGCGTATAAAAAAACGTTTTTATACGATTTCGTCCGTTTTATACGTTTCATTCGTTTTTATACGGTTTCGTTCGTTTTTGTATGAAAACAACGTACAAAAATGTATGAAAACGTACAACAACGTTCATCTGTTTTATACGGTTTCGTTCTTTTTTTTACGTTTTCATCCGTTTTTTTATGAAAATGTATGAAAACAACGTACAAAAATGTATGAAAACGTATAAAAACGGATGAAAACGTACAAGTTGTTGTACTTTTTCATCCGTTTTCATACATTTTTGTACCTTGTTTTCATACATTTTTGTACGTTGTTTTCATACATTTTCATACAAAAACGAACGAAACCGTATAAAAACGAATGAAACGTATAAAACGGACGAAACCGTATAAAAACGTTTTTTATACGCCTTAATCCGTTTTATAATAAAATAAAATAAAAATTGTTTTTCTTTTAATTTTATTTTAATTTTTTTAATGAAATTAATTTTTTTAAAAGATAAAACAGTTTTTCTTTTTAAATATTATAATAAAATTAAAATTAATTTTTTTTAGTTTTATTATAATTTTTTTTTATTTTTTTAAAATTAAAAAAAAATTAAAAATAGTTTTTTAATTTATTATAATTAAATTAAAATTTGTTTTTTTTTAAATTTATTATAATAAAATTAAAATTAAAAAAGAAAAGGTTTTTTTTATTAAAAAATTTAATCATAATAAAATTAAAAAAAATTTGAATAATAAAATTAAAAATTAAAAACTTTATTTTTTTTAAAGAGTAAATTACATAAATCGTCCATGTGGTTTGTATAACGATCGTTAAAACCAAAATATAATGCTAGCCCGCACATTAGGGAGTAACTGCAACGGAGGTCATTTTTTGAGATCGGATCAGACATGGGGACAAGATCCGTAAAAATCGTAAACCACAGGGACGAGACCCGCTAAAAAAAACCATGGGAATAAGATCCGTAATTTCTACCAAACCACAAAGACAATTTATGTAATTAACCCTATATCTTATAATAAACTTGATCCCCTTTTGCCTCGGGCTCAATGGGCCTTGGATTTGTGGGCTCACCTCGAAAGTGGGAACACATAAAACCTCAGTAGTGACGTACAGAGTAATATAGGGGTGAGCATTTGACCTGAACGGACCGGACCGACCGTCGGACCAACCGAGACCGGACCGGACCGGACCAACCACATTCGGTCCGGTCTGCGGTCTCGGCTTTTGGGCTAATTCGGTCCTCGGTCCGGACCAAAACCGACGAATTTAGGCTAATTTGGCCTTGTTGGACCTGACCGACCGAACCGACCCGGACCGAGACCGGACCGACCACATTCGGTCCGGTCTCGGTCTATGATTTTTGCCGAAATCGGGTCTCGGTCCGGTCCGGTCCGGTTTTTGGACCGTGCACACCCCTAGAGTAATATTTAAGAGCATTAGATGTGCTATCACTGGTATAGTCATAAGAGCGGAGGGTATCATTCTCATGAGTTAAATTTTAACACACTGTCACGTCAGCGCTACATCAACTTTAACCTTTTTACCTTAACTAAAAAAAAACACCCCTCATTATAACTCACCCTTAACTTACTTTAACTCAAATATTTTCAAATTCACTCCCTAAACTAAAACTAATACTTCAATTAATAAAAAAATAACATTTAAAACACAAATTACATTAAACATTAAAGTTAAACACGAATTATATAGTACGATTAATACAAACTGCCACGAAAGTAATGAAAATAAAACTAAAAATTAATAAAAGGAATCATCTGAGTTATAACCCTCCTCACTCGAAGAGGACCTAAACTCGTCATCATAATACTTTCCTTCTATAATGTCAAACAAGTTCTGCCTAAGATATTCTGCATCCCTGGCTTCCTGCTCCAAACGAGCAGCTTCCTCGCGTGCCTCGTTTTCTCGTATCTCTCTAAGATTTGCCTCATCCTGCTCAAGTTAGCGATGATAATCCTCAGTAAACCCAAACGGATTGTTTTGGAGGTCCACCGGTGGAGTGTTAACAAGTGGAGTGTTTACAAATACATTTTCCGGTTGGAATACCGGAAAGACGGAGTGTGATGAACTTCATCTTATGGTGGAAAGGTATCTTCTGGCACTTGTTGTGGACTAGGGAATTGTTGGGAGAAATTTTTGCGAGACGTTGTAATGAATCTGTGTGTGAGTTGTGTTACGCCCCCAAAACCGAAAAATTTAAACTTTTGAAAATGACTTAAGTTTGAACTAGTTTACGTGACATTCTGTTATTGGACAAAAGCTTAAACCATTAAACGAAAGAAACCTGGATGTTTTTCTTAAATTGAATTGAAAAACACTTGAAAGTTCCTTGCTGTTGAGTGGACGTCGTCGCCCACATACGCGACGCCGCCCCCTTTAATAGGGATGTCAGATTATGACCAAAATTTAAAACCTGTCGGCTTAGGGGACCGACAGGGTCAGCACTCCCCTAGACGCCGTCACCTTATGATTGGGACGTCGTCAGAATAGAAATTTAACCTGACGGCTCAGAGGAATTTATAACAGACGGGGTCACAAAATTTGTGATGCCGTCTGGTGACCAGACCTGTACTTTTTGTGCAGAAATTTTGCACAACATTCATAACTTTACCGTTAAAAACTTCCATGTACTGCACTAAGGATTTCAAATGATCGAACATAACACACAAGGTCTTTTACTATCAAACCTTTTGACTCATATCATCCAAAACGAATCAAAGGACATTACGTCAAATATTGTTCTACTACAATTATGACCCATTACCAACGAGAGTTTGACACTAATATTTGAAATCCATTTAGACTACATGCCAAGAACATAACCATAAGACCAAGTAAAACAACCATATGACCGGAAAATATACCAAAACGAAACTTGACTCTTAGGGGCTTCCAACTTTCAACACCTTTGGTCCAAAAGACTTCAACAACTATACGCTTAAGTATAATCCAACTTACACTTGATTCTTACCCTTATCTTCCTTGCCAGAACCTACAAAACATCATTAACTATAACGTAAGCGAAATGCTTAGTAGGTTATATGCTTAATAAAACTTTAACTAAACAATAAAATTCTTGGAGCATCTATAACATAAAACATACCTCAATTTCATAATTAAGCTACTTTAACAATTAAAAGCTATGGATCCAAAGCTACTATTACAAGCCCCAACAAAACTATAACATACAATCAATAAATCATAATTAAACATAGCAACACAAAAACCCAACATACTTACCTCAATTTCACAATAGGTTTTCTATAAAGATTGAGTCACAAGATCCCTTAAGCTTCCTATACAAAAATTAGTCTTAATTAGAGATCACAACTAGTAATTCCATGAATTGGTAACTTTCTATTACTACATTTAATTCTAACAACCAAAACCCTTATCATAAAAATTAGGGAATACACTTACTTGATTAGGGGAAGTGAAATTAAGAGCTTATTAGCCTTATCAATCACCAATTCAAGGTCAAATTAAGCTCAATTGATGGTTTATGATTTTCTTCTTCTCCCTATTCTTTTCACGCTCTTCTCACACAAGTTCTCTCAATTTTTCTGGATAATTCTTCCAGGAACTTGAGTATGATTTTTATTATATTTAACTTTGTCTTATTGACAATTTAAGTCCCTCTATTTTCTAATTTCATGTATTGGCCACTTATGTTTCCACTTATCCACATAACTATAACTTATTTTTAATTTGCAACTTAAATATAAAATAAGGTACTAACACCCATATATAATAATACCTTGTCGGGATACGGGTGTAACAAGTTGTGTGTATGAGTTGTGTGTCATAAACAACTCCGGTGGAGTTGTATATATTGGCAGCTTTGAATTTGAATTTGAATAAACCCCGCTCCAATTTGAAATTAAATGATCCCGCTGATATTTGAATTTTAAATTTTAAATTTGAATATGGTTATCCACTTCAGACTGAACCGTTTAAATTTAAATTTGAATAGGTTGAGGGGGTATAAGTGAAAGTTTGTTTTAAATGCAACGTAAATATTGAGGGGAGTGAAATGATTTTTTTTACATCGCAGCTTAACGCTGCGTTATGGGCTTAACTTACCCACGTTAACGCCCCCTTAACTCAAGGAGATGGTGCGGTTAATGCACCTTAATGCAGGCGCGTTAAGGGTTAATGCACCACCTTGCGTTAGCACACCCTTTACTCTAAGGCTAGCATTATAGCAAAAAATGTTGTTATTCTTTTTTCTTATACCCATAATATATATTTTAAAGCAAAAACACCCTCATTTTATAACTTAAGTTATAAAACACCGTTAGCTTACACATAACCCAATAAAACACAAATACGTCACTAAAAAACCAAAAGATAAAAAGAGAGGAGAAAACGTATAGTATAACGTTCACTGTTAAGTTTGGCGTGAGAACAGATAACTTGAGGTGGGGTGCAAGGCTGGTGTTATAGGATTATAGGTATGAGTTAGAACTATAGAACGAGTTACTATATCCCAAGTGAAACTTATAGTTTCTTCAACTCAAAGTCAAAATATCAAAAATCTTAGGTTGTGTTTAGTTGAGTATTTCATAAAATATTTTGTGGAAAACAAGAAAAACAGAGTTTACGTTCAAATCAACGTTTTTCAATATAATGTTTTGCAAAACACAAATCTCTTATTTCCTAACTCAACAAAGAAAATTACAAAACAAATTTTAGTTGTTTTCCTTTGTAACCCACAACCCTCCCTACTTTTCTTTTAAAAGAGAAAATATAAACATCAACTAAACGCGTTTTCAATATTTTCAAGTGTTTTGTAGAGATAAATTCTCCTTCCAAATTTTTACAAAACTAAAGATGGAAAACAAGAAAATTTATTCTCCAACTAAGCGCACCCACGCTATTTTCATAGATGAATATCAGAGAATCCTACATTATTTATGTGAGTACCAATTAAACTATCGTAATAAGTATACCGTTATCATTCCTATACGGCTAAAAGAATAATACCATTTCTTGGTGTAAAAAATGTGATAATTGCTAAATGGAAATTATCATAAGAATGTTACTTGTGCACACATTAACCACAGGCACATACCAAACTATGCATGCTATATTTAAATATTTAATACAGTTTCTATATTAAGACTATTTATATGAGAAAAAGGGATGTGTTACATGTATACTCATAATTTTACTCATAAAATTATCAACGGTCTTGTAGCTCATCGATACACAGGGTTGAGGTGTCCCTGCCAAGCTACACTTTTTGTAGCCCATCGGCATTTTGTCCCAAAGAATATTAACCAACTAAATGGTTGTTGGTTTAGGTGTCATTGAGACATGCGAGAATTATTTGTGGTATATTATAGTGTGATTGATATACTGTCAAAATTATTTAATATGTTACACACATTGTCAAGATTATTCTTAGCATGTTAAATTCATGGAATAACATACGAGAAAAATTGGATAGTAATTTACGAGTCACTTTCAATATGAAAAACATCACTAAAACTGGAGTATAGCATTCTTGATGTTTTTAGTAAGCCGTTTAGTCGATCTTGTTAGTTAGCATTTTAGTTTAAAATTTTTGATGTTGTGTAGTTGGCCATTTAGTCTTTCGGTATTCTTTAGTTAGCCGTCTTGATATAACTCGCATTTTTTTTCGTGCAAAAGGTGAATGATATGTATTAATAAGAAATTTTGTACAATTTTAAAACAACACTAACTCGTTAGACATGCCCAAACCATGATACTCAAATCAACAATTCTATAGCCTATCCAATATCTGACAAGCTTATGCTACTTATTTCTGACAAACAGAGTCAAAACAGAGGACTCATTCTCAGCTGCAAATCTCAGTTGGCCTATTCGATATCTGACAAGCTTATGTGAGGAGGTCGTTTTATTTAATTTACGTTTTTCGAAAATAATTGAAGAACATGAAGGATAGCAAGTTTGTTTTGACCCATGTGAGAAGTCCAAGAACTTTTCAAGTAGGGAAGTCATAGGTTGCGTTTAGTTAAAGTAAAATATACATGTTTTTCACAAAATGTTTTGTACAAAATAAAGAAAATAGAGATCGCGTTCAATTTGTTTTGTTTTCATAAAATTCTTCAAAAGACACAAATTCCCTATTTCCTAACTTAACAAGAAAAATTAAAAAATAAATTTTTGGTAACTTTTGTTGTTTCCTTTATAAACCAAGACCCTCCTTCCCTTTCTACACAACAAAAAAAATACTAAATCAACTAAATACGTTTTTTATATTTTCAAGTGATTTTTTTAGAGATAAACTTAGGGATAAGTGTTTCTAAATGTATCCAAGTTACCCTGTTTTACTAAGTTGTGTATCAAAAAATTAATCCTCCTAAACAATGTAACGAATTTACTAATCATACTATTATATACATAATTTAACATTTGTTTAAAGATATTTACATAAATCGTCCTTGTGGCTAGGACCTAATTGCAACATCGTCCATGTGGTATATCACCACCCTCACACACACACAAACACATATACACACCATTTTCTCTCTCTCCTTTGGATACCCTAGCCGCCGGCCACCAAAACCCACCACCACCACCACCACACCGCCGGTCTCCACCCTACACCACCCACCTCAAAAGACTCCCCTCTTTACGATCTACTACTCCACGCGACCTAAAACCCTCCCCCACCTCTCGTCGTTCATTCACGCGCCATCATAACGCCACCGCCAGTCTCTTTTTATGTAGAAAACGAAGGTAGGTTAAAACCCACGAGTTTTAGCTCGTATTCTTGGTAACTCGTGGTTGAGTCACGAGTTGACTCGTTTTTATGTCAGGTTTGGTTATAAAAACATGGGAAACAATTTCTTGATAATTAAAATGTGGTATAAACTTGTTGGTATCCGTTTTTGGGTCTCGTGTGTTGTGTCAGCCGAGCCGAGAGCTTAGGCTCACGGTGAGGACTTGTTTGGTATGCTTGTCAACATGGTTTTGAACTTTTGATGTTTTAATTTTCTTGTTATTATTCTTGTTGGTTTCGGGTTCGGATGAAGCCCTAGATTGGTGGAGTTGACTTGGTAATTTTGATGGTGAAAATGGGTTGGTATTGATGGTTGTCGAGTGGGAAAACCGGGTGTTCGGTTTGGTTGTTGTCGAAGGGTAACATAGGCTGAGACCCTTATGGTCTCGGCAATACTTTGGAGATTGAAATTGTGTTGTTGTTGTTGCGTTGGGCGTGGGAAAGAAAGTCGAGACTGAATGGTCACGGCTAACCACAAGGACGATTTATGCAAATAAATTTAAGGACTGTCTTTGCAATTTGTTCCTAGCCACAAGGACGATTTATGTAAATATCTCTAAACAAATGATAAAATATGTATATAATAGTATGATTAGCAAGATGTTTGCATTGTTTAGGAGGATTAATTTTTTGATACACAACTTAGTAAAACAGGGTAACTTGGATACATTTAGAAACACTTATCCCATAAACTTATCTTTTATATTTTCACAACATTAAAGATAAAATATAAAATAATTTTTTCTACAGCTAAACGTACCATACAATCACGGACAAAATTGATTCAACCATAAAATTCAAGAAGACAATTACATATCTACCCCTTAACATATGTTTACCACTAATTTTTCAATATTGATCCTTTTACATACATTCACACGTCTGGTAATCTTCGTGTTTTGCTTTGTGGGTCACTTTCAACCGCAATTACTTCTACCGCCACACCACTTTTATCAAATTATTAGTCGCCGTGATACAAGTGACTGTTTTGTATTGTTAATGATAATTATAGTAGGTTGAAGGCTGAAAATACGTAACAAACTTTCTCAAATATACCGATGTACGTAACATACTTATTTTATTATTTTTGTACGTAATATACTTACAAATTTGGCTCATTGTACGTAATGTGACCGGTAACTAACAAGTTACCAGGTCAAAAGTTTGAAAAATGACATAAATGGTCCCTCTGGCTTGCGTTGACTTTCACAGGTCATCCATTGACTTTATTTTCGTCCGTTTTTCTTACGTTTTGTCCGTTTTTCTTATGTTTTGTCCGTTTTTATCGGTTTTCATCCGTTTTTCTTACATTTTTCTTAATTTTTTGTCTGTTTTCTTTCGTTTTTGCCAGTTTTCATCCGTTTTTGTCCGTTGTTCTTACGTTTTGTCCGTTTTCCTTATGTTTTTATCAGTTTTTGTCCGTTGTTCCTACGTTTTGTCCGTTTTTGTCCGTTTTTCTTACGTTTTGTCCGTTTTTATCGGTTTTCATCCGTTTTTCTTAATTTTTGTCCGTTTTTCTTACGTTTTGTCTGTTTTCTTTCGTTTTTGCCAGTTTTCATCCGTTTTTGTCTGTTGTTCTTACGTTTTGTCCGTTTTCCTTATGTTTTAATAAGTTTTTGTCCGTTGTTCTTACGTTTTATCCGTTTTTCTTACGTTTTTGTACTATTTAAACATATTGAAAAAAAATTCCAAAAAGAAAAAAATTAGAATTTTTTCGCAAATTTGAAAAAAAAATTCCAAAAAAATTTTGAAAAAAAATATTTCCAAAAAAAAATAAAAAAAATTTCAAATTTCAAAAAAAG